>JALIZH010000562.1:0-16162 GCA_030522465.1 Rhipicephalus appendiculatus
GCAGCTCAAGAAAATCCAACGCAAACCTTCCGCATGGCCTGGGGCTCGGACCTTCGCGGCCGTCCCCTACTGTGGTCACATGTCTCGAGTTTGTCGCTTTTTAAGCCAACCTCAGTTGGCTCGCTCAGCCGCATTTTGCGCCGCTGGAAAGGTGTAGGAATGCTCGCATGCTGTTCACGCTCAGGTTGAAGGGAATGAAAAAGAGAATGGTCAAAGAGGAACCTCTAAAGCTCTAACGTGGCAGTGGAAAAACTAGGGCGAGTGGTCAACTGAGGAATAGCTCTTCCACGTCTGCAGCAAGCATGTTATGTTCACTCTTGCCTAAAAGAAAATAACAACAGAGCATCGTTGAAGCAAAAGATTTTTTTGTCAAGGAACAAAATCAACACTTTCGTCGCCTTTGTACCGCGTCAAGACCGCGCACAATAAACCTCGAGCCACACAAAGGACGCCCACTTCTTCCTAAGCCCCCCCCCCCCCCCTATTTCTCAGTTCTAATCCTTATCTTTGATTTACCACTGACATCAGGCCCGTAGCCAAGAGGTGGGGGGGGGGGGCTAGCGTTCCCACCCCCCGATATTCGGGTTGAGGGGGGTGTTTTACCGAGAACAAATAAAGCAAATACGGGTTTTTCAAGGCCTTCAACAAGTGCCTCCCACTCCCGAAAAAAATACCTGGCTACGAGCCTGACTGACATCCTTTAAGCTAACGTAACATATTTTCTTGATTTTCGTTTTTGTTGTGCTCCCTGCGGCGGTCAGCTATTTATTGGACGCCGTATTCTTTAAACATCGCTGCTCCCTTTCTTCGGAGACTTTCCCTGGAGGAAAGCTTCAAGCTCACGGAATATCCCTTGCACTTTCCACCGCTATATTGCAACAGCCCGTCTATATTTCGTTTTCTTTTTTTTTTCTTTTTTTTTTTTTTTTTTTTTTTTTTTTTTTTTTTTTTTTTTTTTTTACACGGGACTACCCGGCCTGATAGCTCAGCAGTTAAAGTATGGAGCTCTCAAGGATGAAGGTTAAGTTTCTCTCCACGCTGGCTTCTGTTCCACACCAAGATCTGTTGCAGCTACGCGTTGCTTTTTTGCTGTTTCCAGAGTTAAAGAATCCGTCTAATGCTGCTTGAAACAGCGGGTGTCCCCTGGGTACACCACTATATGTACGAGCTCCATAAGTAACATCGAAAAACGAATTTTTCCACGTACAATTCCGTACTGCATAGAGAATCTATAAAGCCGAGCCCCATTCGGGAAATCTTACTGATGCAGCGCAAGCCTGCAGCTCAAGAGAGAAACAAGCCGTTGTCGACCGAAGGTTGACATTACCCCGTCAGCGAAGCCAGGATGGCAGAGTGACCATATATCCCAGGAGCAAAACCGTAAAATCTTGTATTTATTTCCCTTATTAGACGAAAGCAAAGGACTCAAGGGGTTTCGGTAAAGTCGCATCGGAGCACGTTTCAAAGTCAAAAATGCAGCCTCGTTTCGGAAAACTCCCCCGAGATGCGGGCCTTGTGTGTACTCAGCCTGGCATCCGTAACCTTTCTGCAGAGGAGCCCTGTCTGAGGACATGAATTTTTTGTGTGTGTGTGTGTGTGTGATTTCGAACAAGCGTGAATGTCGCATAGAAGAATGTTCAAACTTTGTTTTCTTTTCTATTACTATTCTTCGTCACGCAAAACGCAAGCTGGAACAGCGCTGACATCCTGACCGATGGCTCAACACAGCGAAGTTTTAATAGATGGCAAATGCTGCATAAACGCTGATCGGTGTCAGCCCTGGTGATAACCACTTTTCCATTTATTTATTTATTTTTATTTATTTATTCAAAGTACCAGCAGCGCCCGAAGGCATTATTGCAGGGAGGAATACACAGGGTAACATATGCTTACATAAAAAGGATAACTATGAAAACAAGATTAACACAAAAACAGAAAAGATGTAGCTATGAGTGTAACAGTATGTCTCTGAACGATGTTTCAGTGCGACAGTCAACAATATCCTGTGGAAGCTGATTCCACTGGGAGATTGTGCGTGGAAAAAACGAGTGTTGGTAGACGTAAGGCCTTCCTGTGAAAATTTTTGTTGCATCATCATGCACATTTGTACATTATATTTGTATTTAAAATTTAGGCGTTACACCTGCAGATTTCCAGGCACCAGTCTCCCGGTGCCGTCTTGGGCAAATGGATGAGGGACCGTGCATTTATATTGTGTTTGAATTGAGCAACATCATTTGTAATCACTTGAAGCCTGAGGAAGGAGGCTATGCATGCCACCTCTCCCTGAGTCTTCAATTCAAATATTCCCTGTGGCAAATGACTCCAATAGAAACACGTTCCCCGCGTGTTTGAATATATTACAGTGCAACGAGCCATCGCTAGAACAAAGAAGCCATTTTAATAATGGCACACGTATCGACTCCACCGTGTGGGTCATTCAGTATATTTGAATGGGACACAGAGTAAACATTTGCGTACTCCGCTTGCTATTGCCAGGCCTGTCAAATGGAGGCTAGGGGACAACCAAAAACATTAGCTCCGGGTAAATTGAGCCCTTTGCGTGATGGCAGTGGCTCCATTCCCTTCGACGTGTCCCGTATTGCTTGCTACTCAATATCATCTTGCCTTATGAACTAACGAGCACGAGGATATGTTTAAGGTGTCAATTTCCGTAGCAATAGCAAACTGAAGTCGTGCTGTGATGTCCAACAAGTGCCGTTTCTGTGGGAAATAGGGAGAGCAAGATTCTAAACGGGATTTCCTCGTAAAGGGAACGACCAGAGAGAAAAAATTCTGTGTTAGAAAAGTGTTAAGAAAAGAAGGAAAAAGAAAACAAAAAATTAAATGAATAAATGGATGAATGCTGAAGGGAAGGAAGGAATTGTAGAAAGCTGAGATGTAGGAAGCTGAGGCAAAAGCTGAGATGGTTAAATTGCTCGTATAGATATTTAGATGACATTACTAATTACTTTTGTGAAATCTAGAAAAAATGTAATTAGCGTGCACAAAAATTAGAGCTGGCCGAAAGTACGGACATTACTATCACTTCTGAAAAGCAGTCAATTACTTTGAAACTACTTTAACAAAAGTTCATTCTTCATGTACTAAATCATGTACGCTTTATTAAGGGTGCGCATACACTGAAATTTCAAAGATATTTGTTGAACCATGCTTGTGTTGTAGCCCTAAGATTAAACTGTCTGTGTTGTTGTTGTTTCGATGCCTTAAAAGAATCGTACACACTATATTTTGTCAAAAGTAATTAGTCAAAAGCAATTAGTCGACGTAATTCAATGCAGTACTAAATTACCGGACCACGGAAGTAATTCACAGCAGTACCCATCACAGCAAAAAGTACTTTAATTACTGTAATTTCCTTATTGCCAAGTCTGCAAGAAAAGAAGCAAGAAACACGTGATCAAAACTGTCAATCGATAAATATTAAACGGTGTCCGCCTCGGTGGAACAGTGGCTGCGGTACTCGGCTGCTGACCAGAAGGTCGCGGGTTCGATCCCGGCCGCGGCGGTTGCATTTCGATGGAGGTGAAATGGTAGAGGCCCGCGTACTGTGCGATGTCAGTGCACGTTAAAGAACACCGGATGGTCAAAATTTCCGAAGCCCTCCACTACGGCGTCTGTCATAATCATATCGGGGTTTTGGGACGTGAAACCCCAGATATTATTATTATTTAAATATTGAACGATGAAAAAAAAAATGGTGCACAATTGGAGAAGTAAAAAACGAATAAATGATTGCCATGGTGACAGAGAGAAAAAATGAAGAATAAAATAGAGAGAGCAGTGGAGACCGAAACCTTATGTAGAAATAAATAATAATAATGTAGAATCATTGAGTGAACTGCTAAGTAAAGATGTATCAATCGATGAAGCAAAAAAGTCAATCGATGAAGCAAAAAAGTGAAACGAACAAAAAGAAACTTGAAACAGCAGTCACCAAACAAAATGGCAACTGGAAATCCACACTTCGAGGCTCCCTATTTCCAATTCAGAAGCGACAGTGCCTGTGCATAAATCATCCTCTCCACGAAAGACATACTGAAAAACTCGTTTACATGAGAATACATTTTTTTCTTCGTAAACGTGTTCTAAAGAACCACTTCATTAATCACGTTTGTGTCGTGCGCAATTTCTCTGCGTTTTCATTCTCGGCGTCATTGGAGACCCGAACGTATCTCATTCACGTCAATGCACTTACTTTTCGCATTAGGCGAGCGGTTGTGCGAAGCTACGGGAATCCACTACGGTCATTCTTGCGTAACGGAGGAGCTCGTCAAAACGCGGCGGCAAAAAAAAAAAGAAAGTATCCTTTCACATCATTGCTTGATAGATGTGGCGGTTTTTTTCTTCTAATATTTTAGGCACTAGTAATATTTCTGCAATTCTCTGCCGCCGCGATTACAACGTAATGAGCTTCTGCAAAACCGTGCTTGCAACAAATCGAAATGCGAGGTTATCAAAAAAAAAAAAACATTAATGGCAGCTTCGTCTTAGTGGCGCCAAGCCTGAAGGAAGTGCGGAGCTGGGCAGCCTTCTTTGTTTCCCTTCGGTTTTCACTTTTTTTGTGTTCTTTCTTTGTTGTTCGTTTATTCAGTTATTTTTGCGTTTCTTTCTCTTTACTTCTATTGATTTCTATTTTTCTTCCTTTTTTTTTCATTTTTGTTGCTCTTTCTATTTTTCGCTTGCTTCCTCTTTCAATTTTATACGTGGTTTGTGTTGTCATGTTTCCCTAGCCACAGTAGTAATTTCCGCACTTTATATCATCATCAAGGCGCTCGAAGAACTAGAGGAAGAAGACTTCCGCGCGAGCGAGCGCTCAATATGCTACAGCTGGCATTGCTATATGTGGTTTTGCCTGCGTTACGCCAAGCGACGACGACAGAATACGACAGCCTAGCCCCACTAAGGTGCTCCGCCTTTAATAGTATAATCAGAGAATAGCCTTCTAGCCGAAATTCGATACAAGCGTGAGAGAGGGGTGTATGGAGAATGCCGTCCGTCCGTGCGTGCGTCCGTCCGTGCGTGCGTCCATCCATCCATGGACGGGCGGACAGATGGATTTCATAAACATTCTTTATATCGTTTATCATTTCGTCAATGGAGTTTCGCTCCATCATCAGCAATCACTTCGTGGATCAGCTGCCAATTGCTCATGCTGTTCGAGTGGTGCGTTAATGCCGCTGGACGCACGTGCGGGACAGTAGTCATTGTGTATTCTGCAAAAAGGTTGACCTTAAATTATGATTAAAATAAACTCCGCTGGTTGATGCTTTTTGCAATCTAAAGTTTAACAGCTTTATGGATGCGGAGTAGTCGCGTTGCAGTGCATGTTTAGAATCACGCATGTCTTGGATGTCTGTTTCCGGCGCTCATAAAAACGGCCTTCAACGCTTGGGCAAGAAATCAGGTTCGGTGGAATGACCATTGTACGTCACACTGAATGACGTTTGAGTAGAAATGCATGCAGTAATATTTCGTCGTTCTTTAAGGCGAAATGCCGGAAACCCATTTACTGATTATTTCTTTAGAATACTTTGTTTTCTGAATATTCGGAATACCGGAAATAAGGGCCTTCCCGGAAGTGCTTGGAAGATAAACTTAAGTGCCAACCGGCATGCAGGCCCCTAACGAGAAAGGAAATGGTAACTTTTAAGAATAAAACCTCAGATGACTTGTCAAATGCAAAAAAAATCACAGCATATCCACGAAGTGAATGATGGTGAGTGGGCGAAGCTCGGAGGGATCATTCGGGTAACCGCGAATCCCCCCCCGTACATTGCCCACTCGATCATACAAAGACGTGACAACACGTGTCACGTCTTTGCATGATCCTGGGTGTTCGATCGTGAGCTGGGCACGAGCGTCGCCGACTTGTGTTCCGGGCGCTCCCAGCCTCAGCGACAACGCCAGTTCGCGTTCCACGACAGAGGAAGACGATGCCACCTACTCAGACGCCGAAGTCCACCCTAGTGCTCGACGCAACGCCTCGCCTCCGCATGCATCGCCACAGAACGCTGCTGTGAGTGGTGAAAGCCACGCGTCCTTGGCTATGGGTTGTGCCGCCGTGAGTACCGGAGACGCCGCATGCTCCGCAGATACCGGCTGCCCTGGTTTCGCGACTCCGAGCGAAAGAGGAAGCGCGCCAAGAGCGAGCCCCTTTTCTTATTATAACAGCGCCATCTATCATCTTTAATCATCAACGTATACGAAAAACCACTAACACCATCTAGTGATATTATTTCCAATGACATAGACACAGAACGCCATCTAATGAGCAATTCATAAACTAGAGGTGGTTATATACATACTACTACAACTACTACAGAGGAGGGAACGACCCACACCCTGAGGAGCTTCGCCCCTAAAACTGACCGTGGGAATCGGTAGCATTCGGCAGCCTCAATATGAGTGATGCAAAAAATCATCATCGTGCGATGACATCTTCACGTGACGCAATCAAGGCATGAAAGGTCACCAAAGTTTATGACGCTATTATGACGTCACGATGACATTACATCAAGTGGCGTTACACGATGACTTCATCACACGATATCTTCGCTTGTTCAGAGGTGGGTTGATACCGGAGGCAGCTCAAAATTACGTGTGGTGCGAAAAGCTTTGGGGCTTTCCGATCGATCAATACAATCGACTTGGAAGAAAAAGAAGATGGCTTTCACCTTCCAGTCGTCTTATGCAATTGCGTAAGGAACCAAGCGACTTTTTTTTTTTGTGAGTTGCAAAGGTAGAACAAAAAAAAAAGGTGTTGCGTGATGAAGGAGAGTGTACCGTTTATGCTTCTTGCTGATTACAGCTTTCAAGTTCGCCGAAACAATAAAACGGAAGAAAAGAATGGAACAATGATACAAAATTTATGAAGATCACAAGTGGTACATACATCCGGTAATCCAGAAGGTTGTCGGTGTGCCTGTCTCTGGAACAAAGGCAGAGAGAACGCCGGGTTTGAGACTCGAGTTCCCACTAATGCAAGTCACGTCTCAGTGTTTCTCTGCTCTCTTGCCGCTACCTATTGGGAAACTTTCAGCGCTGGTCGTAGTAAACACGAAGGCAAGAAACACAGGTTTGGTGGCCCTATTTTTCTTTACTTAGGTGTTGGCAAGCCTAACGATACTGCTTCTTCTTCATCTTCTGCTGCTGCTGCCACCGCCGCTGCTTATACTGTTCTTGCTTACTACAGCTTCAGATGACGATGATGATGTCAACGATAATGATCATCACGATCGTGATACCGGTAACGACGATATTGATCACAATCATGGCGGTAATGATCATTACGGTGGCGGTAGTAGTGCCGACGGTGGTGTTATTGTCATACGTGGGGAGTTACTTTCCGCCCACTGTGTCATATCAAAAGCATGGCGGTCATAACGCATCTCTGAGTCCTGAAACATGCTCAAGCATCAGGCTGGCTTACGCTGTTTAGAATGAACTTGCCCAGCAGGCTAGACCGTGGCACCGCCAAAACATACAAGTGGCGTTGGTACCAGAAACACGATTAATGCCATCATTTTCCTGCACCATTATCGTTTCCTCGTCTCTCTTAATAATATATGGGGTTTTACGCACCGAAATCATGATATGATTGAGAGACACTGTAGTGAAGGGCTCCGGAAATTTCGACCATCTAGACTTCTTTAACGTGCACTGACATCGCACGGTACACGAATCACTAGCACTTCACCGCCATCGAAATGCGACCGCCGCGGCCGGGATCGAACCCGCGACCTTCGGGTCATCAGCCCAGCACCATAACACTGGTCCACCGCGGCGGACGTCTCCTCGTTTCTCGCCCTCGCCTTTTGCGGACGACGACTCAATTTTCTTACAGCCGGCTGCAGAAAAATTACACCACCTCCCGCTAAAGGGAACCATGTGTAGATGTGAAGCAGCGGGCGCTAACGCTTACACTGGCGGCGGCGTTGACGCTGGCGCTCATCGCAGCGTTGCGCAGGAGAGAAAACTGGGGAGGCGCAAAGCAGGCAGTCATGGAGCAGTTTTTCCTACTGGAACATGCCAATCGCTGCTAATGGGCAATGAGAGACAGAAGACTCCGACTGGACACAGAGACCCGCACTCCGCTTTTAGTTAACGAGCACGCTGCGAATTTTTATTGTTCAACAACGCACAGGAGAAATCTCCCACCGGCACCACCTTGGAGGTCAAGATCCATTGCTATATATACGGGATGGCCAGTGAACGGTTGTGCAGCGCGAGCAGTCGGTTTTTTCAACCAAGAAACTCGCTAGCAGACGCTGCCTGCGTCGGCTTCGCGAGGCGAGAGAGGGGGAAGCGGAGGAGAGGAGAGAGAGGGGGGTGACACGCATGCGCAGTGGGAGTGTGAACGCCGTGGGCAGAGATGCGTAGAGGAGAGAGGGGGGGAGCGTAGGAGAGGAGAGAGAGGGGGGGACGCGCATGCGCAGGGGGGAGTTAGACGCCGCGGGCAGGGATGGAGAGAGGGGGGGAGTGTAAGAGGGGGAGAGAGGAAGGGAGGCGCATGCGCAGTGTGGGTGTGGTTGCCGCGGGGAGGGATGCCTAGAGGAGAGAGAGGGGGAGAGGAGGTTTTTTATTTTTATTTTTTTTAACTGTTTGCGCATGCGCAGTAAGGGTGGGCACGCGGCACACCACCACCACCACCGGATTAAGCTTCGCCATAAGATGCTTCACATCTAAAACGCGGCCTTCAAAGTATTGCGCGTCTCAAAAAGGTTCCTGCGCCTTCGAGCAGCCAGTCCAACTGCCGTGCGCATGCGCATTAGGTTAACGAGCGCGGTTTCCTTATTGGTCCACAAAAAACACACGCACGTCTTTTTGCAAGGTCATGCACGCACACAAACACGCACTCGAAGGAAGGGATTCCGCGCGAAACTCGCGAAGGTGCTCGCCGGAGGGAAATACTGGGTCTTGAATTGGCGTCCTGAGCTGCCCCGAATTCATCATCAGGCGCGTTCGCTCCAGTCCGTTGAGCGGCGCTCCTTTATTCGAGCAAGTAGACTAACAAACAAACAAACAAACAAACAAACAAACAGACAAACAAACAAACAAACAAACAAACAAACAAACAAAGATATCTGGTTAGTACGCAGCTTTCCGGTTCGCACGGTTCCGCCGAAAGTTTGCAACGCTTCAATCATCCTGCCAAAGCAGCTGCAAGCGCGTTCGGGTATGCCCGTGATGCCTTCCCTTCAAAGGCCCGAAATGATGATTCATGCACGACCAGACATGGCGAAACAATTTTTCAGGAACTGTGAAAGACGGGAGTTGACCTTGACCATTCGTGCTTCGTTAAAGGCGGCAACTTCGAAAGTGAGAACGTAGCGAGATAATTACGACTCTCCAACAAATCCATTCGCGTGAAAGTTATTGCAAAAGACCTAATAAATACCTGATATTTCATTTATTTATTATTTATTTGCTTGTTGCATGCTGCGGACCATTATGTCCCAAAAGGCGGCAAGTATTGATGTCGCATGATTAATACGGAATGCGGTATAAAAGTTGCTCAAGATTGGCGTGAGTATAACAGTATAGCAATACAAAAAAGCAACCTATAAAACTGTTTCGCGGTTAATGCGAATAAGAGACTTAACAGGAAATAACAGCTAACTATCCAAACAAGGGTACGTTTCGAGACTACTCCGGTAATAAGGATTACAACAACATGAATACAAAACAACGACAGAATCGTTTTCTTTAAGTAGGGCACCATAGCACTACGACAGCAAAGATGCAAAAATTCCAAGGGTGCGACAATGCTCCTGTATTGTGGAACGAGAGACTAAGAAAGGGATTTTAAGCACGCCGCCCGCGAACCTTTCGCTAGCGGCCCGCGGCTTCACAAGTTGCAAATTTATTGTGCAAAGTTGCATAATAAATTTGTGCAACTTTGCTAAATAGCAATCGCATTACTTTCTCGCCTATACGATTAGTGACGCTTTATACACACTACAAAGATAACACTGATCTCAAGCTTTTTTTTTTTTTTTTTTGTGAGGCGCCCCATGCGGTCGCTATATGAGTTGAAACATCACCGTGGAAGCATGGGCGGAACCAAAGGAAGGGGGGGCGGTAGGGGTGATCGCCCCCCCCCCCCCTAAGTCTGTGTCAGGCCCCCGCCCCCTCCCCTTCAGTGACTGTCGTCCATCTCCTATCACCGATTAGGACAAATGAGTGAGACACAGCGCTGGCCACACTCAGCGCTGGCCACAGTGAGCACAAATTAACAGTATTAATGCGGCGGTGGGGTTCTTGTGATGCTATAACTACTGAAAACCAAACAGACGGGACCCCCTCTGCGGTTTTATATACTTCAAGCGACCCCCCTCCCCCCCTCTAAAATGAGTGCTTGGATCAGCCCATGCGTGCAACGAGAACTACTACACAATCGGCGTTCACATTGTAGTAATTGTGGAAATCAGCACTGCTATCTCTCGAGAGAGAGCTGTCATAAAGTCCCTTTCAGAAATGGCCCACATATAAGATATTGAGACGTGAAAAAGGCGTTCTTCCTCATGGCTCAATAACGCCTGTCATAGCCTGCATATCAATTTATTTCGCACAATTTAACCACACGAATCGGCGTTTCTTGCGCTGATTGAACGTTGTGGTAAGTTTATGCTTATAATATTTTGCACATAACTGCATAACTGCATGACAGACATGACGACGCCGTGGCTACGGTAATGCATTGTAGCCAAGGCGCCCTCAAGGCAACTAGCGTCGCTGTCTGACATTCCCACGTTGAAATGCACATATATACCCCATAAAGTGGACGAGGGGATGACCGCCGCTGTAGCTCAGTGGTAGAGCATCGGACGCGTTATTCGAAGGTCGCAGGTTAGGTCCACGCCAGCGGCAAGTTATTTGTTCGTCCACTTTTCTTTCTTCACATTTCCATCGCAATTGCTACAATTGACATCCCCGGCACTGTCCTTTGCTTTATTGTCTGTTAGTTCTAATACGTAAGAGTGTTGTCATATCACTGACACTGTTGCCCCGTGAATCCACAGTAGCCTGTCATTACAAATGGGATACGCATTTAGAAACTGTCATTGAAACGTTCGGAGAGCTAATATTCTTCTAGATCGTACTTCTCCACCAGGACTCACAGCTTTCGCCTACGGCTACTAAAATTTCTACCGACACAGTTACTAAAAGCCTCACTAGAATACACTTAAAGTGTTACGTAACCAGACCCACCTTCATTGAAAAAAAAAAAAAAAAAAACGTTATTTAAAGATATTGCCACGAACTCATAGCTAATGTCCACTCGCCTTATTTTTTTCTCTCATCGAGTAAAATCTCACAGGGTAGTGTTTGCATTAGCCTAATACAACTCGAACATGAAATCCATGTTTTCGTTTTTTCTCAGTCGATGAATTGATCATCCCCAGTACCTTCCGAAAACTTGCTGCACCTAACCTGGTTAGGTGCAGGCATCTAAGGCAGCTGCGTTAATAAATGTAGTAGCTATTTTTCCCACGCGTCGGCTAAATTAATTGGCATTCTAACCCGGACAAAGGTTACACTCGTTTTGAATAATGCAAACACTTGCCAATGCATATCTCTAGCGCCTTGAAGACCTTCGATAGGGCGTTGCGAATTGCCAGTTTAATCTGAAGTAGGATGGCAGACTAGATGAGTTGGTTGGAATGCATGGTTCTTGAATAGCAGCGCAGAAGACGGGACCAAGAAAGATACAGGCACAATATAGCATTGTATACGTGTCTTCTCTTTCTTGGTGCCATCTTCTGCGCTGTTGTTCATGTTTTGTACGTAATCTGTTCGGGGGAACTGGATTGACAGCTAGACGTGCCTGGATTTCGTCTTCGTCTAAGCATAGCTTGTCTGGAACAAAAAGGGGAATCTTTCGCTCGCCAAACTCTTTTCGCATAAACATTTTTTTTTCTTCTTCTTTGCTCTACTGGTTCCCACGTCAGAGCTCTCTGCTTCTTTCTCATTCTTCGTCTCGTTCTTGTCCTTGTTCTTTACACGCCTCTGCATGCGACCACGCGTACCTAATCTAGGCTTACCGGAAATGAGACGGCACACACTTCTCAAGAACGGAGAGCGGGGGGCGAGGTAGGTTGAGAGACAAGAAGAAAAGGACGTGCTAAGGTGACTCCCGAGCCACGTGAAAACAAAAAACAAGAAAAAAAATGAGACTCAGCAACAAGCCCTGAGGCGTTTTCTTTCCAGGGAAATTTCCGGCAGGTCCTCGCTTTTTTTTTTTTCACTGTTGCCAACCTCCCACTTCCGGCGTCCTGTCGCGTTTGGTGGGTAATATCCCGGCCTACGGTGAAGCGGTTCTTGGTCGCGACAGTCCAGCTCACCCGGACTATTTTTACGGATAAGCTATACGAGACAAAAGCCGCGTTCAAATTCATGCGACAGCAGTTACATATCATTTCTTAAAGAATTATCGGGGTAACACTGTTCATAGGTATTCCAGCACAAACGTAACGAGAAACCGAAAAAACTTGGAAAATCGACGAACCCGGTCTTGAAGGACGCGCACACAACGGGAGAAACCCTTACGGACATGCACGCTGGGTTTCATCATCATCATCACCAGCCTGACTACGTCCACTGCAGGGCAAAGGCCTCTTCCATGTTCCGCCAATCAACCCGGTCCTGTGCTTTCTGCTGCCACGTCGTACCTACAAACTTCTTAGTCTCATCTGCCCACCTAATTTTCTGTCTCCCCCCTCACGCGTTTGCCTTCTCTTAGAATGCACTCAGTTACCCTTAATGACGCTGGGATTAGAAACAGTTTAATGAAATATCTACTCTAAAAGAAAACCAAGACTCATATGCGCCGCCACTAATTATTTTCTACACCGAAAATATTCCCAGCTATCAACGAAAGCAGCTACTTAATTTTTAACATTATATCCAGGGTCCATTCGGTTGAATGCACGTTCGCTAGCGCATGATCAACGTTACTTCTTGACTCCCCCAACGCATGTTTTACTTCAACACTCAACTACTCAAAGTAATCGACAAACACACTATCGGTGAACGTGATGATTACTAAAGTAACACTCTTTACTGGACAAAGCGAATAAGCCCCAAAAAACGCTCCAAGCACCTGAAAAATTTTACGAGCGACTCAGCGAAAAAAGAAGCCCAAATCTGCTTACTATAAGCGGAACTGTTAACTGATATAGACGCACAAATGTACACCCAACAGCAAAAGTTTGCGGTACGCGAAGTGTTCGATAAAGCTAAATTCCCACTATGTCTGGGAACGTAACCTCCAAATAAATCTTCCGTACTGTCCTTGATTGCAAGCATTACGCACTAATATAGCAGAAATTCGCATTTGTTGTGGATCCAACGTCCCGCAAAATTTTGCTGTTGGGTGTACATAAATTATTGTTGAGCCCCCCCCCCCCCCCCCTCCACCCCCCCCCCTTTCCCCCCGGCGAAAAAAAATTCTGGCTACGCCACTGGTGGAACGCGCCCGCAGTGCTACACGAACCACTTCAGCCACAGGTCGCATATTCTTACCACCCTTTCTAACAACGAAATTCCATCTCCTAGCTGCGCTACCCACGGTGTAGTGCTGCCACCTACGTCCAAGACGGGAAGCTCACCGAGAGGAACCCCTCGCTTGGGAAACTAGAAAGGCGCGAACAGGCCCACACTGCGAAATACTTCAGTAGGGTAGCAAGAATGCCCTGACAGCGTAGTCAATGGTTATTGTATTGTTTCATAAACATATTTCTTATCATCCAACGTGACTCGCGCGAAACAGAAGATACATAACTGCTAGTCGAGAAAGCATGCTGCTGTCTCCATGCACGCGGTGTGCAACTTTGTCTGTTGTGGTAGTAAAGTTTTCAATTAAAGTTATGTGAACAATTGCAAAGTCATTCTAGCCATTTGCATACAAACTGGCAGCCCCCTATAGATGCAGAGCAATGTGCACTATTTTGTGCGCAATTAACGAAGCTTTATTAATTAACTGTTCCTGTTTCCCTAGCTCTCTCACAATCGATTCTACAATGCGGTACGAAAGCCTTTTATTTGTGATTAAAGTAAACATAAAAAAAATCAAAACAAGTAAACAAACAAGAAGAAAAGTAAGAATACAAAATAAAATAAACAAAAGCCTTGCAAATTAAAATATGATGCGGCAGGCAATGTTTTTAGGCAACTAAGAAATACGCTTAGGCAGAAAACTAAGTGTTGATCGAATGATTGAGTTGTGCACGGAATTTTCAAATCGTCAGCTATAAAAAAAATTTGTGGTTTCGAGCCCGGTACGGAAATGATCTAGCTAAGGGAAAAAATTATTAATCACGCTCTTTGAATAGCTGCGTGAAGAGATACTTCGCTTCAGAAAAGCCTTCTAGATAGGCGATATCAACGAACTGATAACGATAACTTGGCGTCACGAATCGATAGATTTCGACCAAAACTTGCTCGGTTCAACCGAGCAACTTTTGCTCTTCGTAGACAAGAGCATAGTGTACGCCGCTTACTGTCATTGTGCACAAGGCTCGTGAGCGGAAGCCAAGACGTTTTTTTAAAACTTCAAGAAACAGCGCAGAAAACGACAGGACATACAGAAAAAGACGCACACAGCACTGTCTTCTTCTTCTGGACGCCCTGTCGTATTTACGCCATTCCTTGAACAGCCAGCAAGCCCAACTTTACGTTTTTACGCTGTTCCTGTGTACTACCGCCAGCAAACCCAGCTATCCAAACTTTTTGTCGTGCCAAAACTTGTCTTTTACCTTGGCTGGCGTTTTCTTTTATTTCACGAAGCTTCTGCTACCCTTACAATCGCTTTTCTGGTGTCATGCAATGACGCAGCACGGACTGTCATGTTTTTGCCAGTGAACTCGATTTAACTAACTAACGTTAAAACAAACCTACTGCGCGCAGGAGATCTTTTAACTGTTTCGCGATATAGCTGTTTCGATAAATTTAGCGACTATTTGCTTCAATGCGACTGCATACAAAGCGTGCCTGCTTACCTGCCGTTCCCAGCTGAATATTTTCGTCGCGCTGTTACTTTGTGAGGTGGCACACGACGCGACACACATCTCACAGTTTCACTGGAATTTCTTCGTGGCATTGTCTGAACACTCAGCCGGCAAAGAGCGCAACCTTCACCGTGCACAGTACGTAGGTCAACACGCTTGTCTACCCGCCACGGTGGCCTAGTCGTTAGGGTGCTCGAATGCTGACCCGAAGGACGCACTATCGAGTCCCTGCAGTGGCAGCCGCATCACGATGGAGGCGAAATGCCTGAGGCCCGTGTGCTCAGATCGAGGTGCACGTTGAAGAACCCCAGCTGGTCGAAGTTTCCGGTGCCTTCCTCTACGGCGTATTTCATATTCATGTCGTGGTTAAAACACTTAAAACACAGCAAATTATTTAACACGCTTGTCTGGTACGACGAAGCGACGCGCTCGGGACTGCACGGGCAACACCTACACATAACGCGTGGTTCGATAATGGCCACATCTGAGCATGCGCGGCACCCAATGAAGCGCCTGCCTCGTAGATTCTCTCCTCGCTTATCGCCGCAGCTACAACTGTCTCGGCCGTCAGAACACTGCCGGTCGCGTAGCACCGCAGAAAGAAAAAAGGAAACGAAAGAAATAAAAAAAAAGGAAGCGTGTGGATGGAATCGCTCGGCAAGCTAAGAATTACACCGCAAACCGAGGATAATCTGGCAGCATCGGACGCCTACATACCTACAGATGAAACGATAAAATATAGAGAGGGACCCCAAAAATAAAAACCCACATGGTCTCTCATGCATTCGCCTAAGACGTCTCGAAGGCTAAAAGCCGGCCGTCTTTTTTCTTGTCATTGAATTTACAGATCCTTCAATAAACCTTCCTGTTGGGCGAGTTGGTGTTGTATCACAGACGACATTTTTAACGCAAAAGTGGAAGGGAAAGGAATACTGAGAAGCAGGGGAGTAGCCAGAAATTTCTTTCGGGGGGGAGGGGGAGGTAGCCATACTTTATGTATGTTCGTGCGTGCGTTTGTATGTGTGCGTGTATATATTCGCAAGCAAAATTGAAAATTTTCGGCGGGGGGGGGGGGGGGGGGGGTTGAACCCCCCGCCCCCCAACCCCACCCCCCTGGCTACGCCACTGCT
>JALIZH010000563.1:0-21284 GCA_030522465.1 Rhipicephalus appendiculatus
ATCTGGATTTTAGGCTCAATCCGGATCAGCTGCTGCTACGCGGTAGTGTTTAATCGCGATGAGGACCAACCGGGATCAAGATGATCGCGATCAGAGCATCACGATATGGCTTCGTGATAGCGAATCGGCTGACATCTGTGCCAAACTCGATCCTGATTAGGCTGTACCGTGAAGCAGCGACAAACTTGATGATCGCGATCAAGAAGCCCAAGCCGGATCGGCCCAGATCGCGATCATAAGTGCTCGTGTGACACCGGTATAAGATTATGAACCGACTATAGCCCAGCCTCGAATTTTTGTCAAGTATAAGGGACCACGACATATTTTTCACCACATACAATTTCTGTAGACCTTTTCACAGAGGGCTCCCTGGACGCGGCCATAGTCCTCTCTGGGCTACGCTTAATAGGCGTGGCCCCCCAAAAATGCACTGCCAAGGCTGTGACGTCACTCTTTTTGCTTCCGCGCGCAGCCCTGCATGGCGGCGTTTTCTTCTTTCCTGCGAAAATGTCTATAGTCCTACCGGGAACAGCTTACTGCTCCCCAACAGTAGAGTGCATATTAGTATGCATTGTTCCCCTTCATATCTCACCACAAAGAAAATTAATGTCCCTAGCCATGCTGCAGGAAAAGACAGCTCTCTCATTGCATTGTACGTGGTAGAGAGTTCAACGGAATACCTGCCTGGTCAGGTAAAAGGTTTGGTAATAAGTAGCGTACATAATGCCGGCTACAGCTACAGCCAAGGAACATTGAAAAATTGAAGGACACTTTGTAAATTCCGAAGTGTGTTTGACGAACGCGTTTCCATTGAGATGGGGTCGGTCACAATGGAACGCGATGCGCGCTTCTCCCTTCTTGCATGAGTGGACACGCTGGGCACAGCGACGCAAGCAAAGCGCGAGCACTGTAGAGTCCGACGCGAGGCGTGACCGGCGGCCACCTGGCACCGTGCCAGGGCACGGACGGCTGTGAGCATGAGGCATAAAATGATTAAATGCTTTCGCCTTAAAACCACATAAAAAAGAGACCACAGATTCGTACTACGGATATCCACGAACATGGCAGTGTCGTTGGACGCGCAATAGCTGCCATTTGTTCGAACCTCCGAAGGTGTTCTTGCCTGCGTCGAATTCGCGAACTAATATTCTGCAGAAAACATAGGCGTACAAGAAACGCGACAACGCGCTCAGAAATTTTATCATGTACAGCAAGCGCTTCTTAAACGAAATTTTCTAGACAAAAAAAAAATACAGCAAAGGAACAATGTGCTTAAAAGTGACTTCTTCCATAAGTTAATGGCTTTGACAAGAAGGGACGGATGGACGAAAGGCTTTCGCCTTAATAATGTAGGCTCCAACCACAAATGGCTTACAGCGCACACTGACATAAGGATGAAGAAGAGATACACGAATACAAGTGCAGGGAGCGAACTGTCATACGCGCATTTTTAGATGTGAAGCATCTTATGGCGAAGCTTAATCCGGTGGTGGTGGTGGTGGTGGTGTGCCGCGTGACCACCTTAACTGCGCATGCGCAAACCCCTTCAAAAAAAATAGAAAACCTCCTCTCCCCCCTCTCTCTCCTCTAGGCATCCCTCCCCGCGGCAACCACACCCTGACTGCGCATGCGCCTCCCCTTCTCTCTCCCCTCCCCCTCTCTCCTCTAGGCATCCCTGCCCGGGGCGTCCACACTCCCCACTGCGCATGCGCGTACCCCCTCTCTCTCCTCTCCTACGCTCCCCCACTCCCTCTCTCTCTCTCTCGCCTCGCGACGCCGACGCAGGCAGCGCCTACTAGCGAGTTTCTTGGTTGAAAAAACCGAATGCTCGCGCTGCACAACCGTTCACTGGCCACCCCGTATATATGGCACTGGATCTTGACCTCCAAAGTGGTGCCGGTGGGAGATTTCTCCTGCGCGTTGTTGGACAATAAAAATTCGCAGCGTGCGCGTTAACTAAAAGCGGACTGCGGGTCTCTGTGTCCAGTCGGAGTCTTCTGTCTCTCATTGCCCATTAGCAGCGATTGGCATGTTCCAGTAGGAAACATCGCTCCATCACTGCGTGCTCTGCGCCTCCCCAGTTTTCTCTCCTGCGCAACGCTGCGATGAGCGCCAGCGTCAACGCCGCCGCCAGTGTAAGCGTTAGCGCCCGCTGCTTCACATCTACACATGGTTCCCTTCAGCGGGAGATGGTGTAATTTTTTAAGGCATAGTGACATAAATCATTACGGGTTATCATCGTCAAAGAATGTTTCCGACAGCATGTGCTCGCGCATGTGCAATCCTGTATCTATATATGCATGTGTGTTCTATCGAAATAAAATTCAGTTGTTAGTCAGCGCTTGTCTTCGTGTATCTCTTCTTCGTCCTTGTGCCAGTGTGCGCTGTTAGCCATTATGGATCTTCACCAACTAGCCCGGTCAAAAACCTTGCTGCAGTCCAACCACAAAACCGCGTTGCGCCAGTCCTTCACCTCTATAAGGGAGTCTCACCAGCTCGTTTTAGTTCCAAGTACCAGCGACTTCTCTCTGCTGATATACGTACCAAACTGGGACATAAATGGTTGGCTCTTCTTTCAAAGCGCGTGATTGGACCGAGTTTGGGTAATGTTGATGAGGACCGATAATGGTCGCAACGAATCCGATACACACCGTTAAGGTTTACCACACTTCTGCGACAATATTCGTCTGATGAGGTTCTGGTTGCCCCTCTGGGCATTGTCGAATTCCGCCATTTTTGTCATATTCCGCCGTTCGTCAACTATGATTGGCCCAGAAGGCTCCTATGACCTCTCTGATTAGCTTGCTATGCCGCCATTGTGAAATTTGGCAATAGGGCGGACTTTGACGGTGTCCACAATAGCACCATCGATCAGGCTCGGATCAGAGCTGATCGTGCCCGACTGGTGTCTGATCGTGTTTGATCAGGTCCACGATAAGGTTCGATAAGGGTCAGATGCAGGTGGGTAGATCGATCATGTTTTCTATAGATGGTGACTTTTATCTTCTCGGTAAGGATTGAACGCATTCAGGACTTAAGCACCAAGGTTACACGCGTGACGCCACGCAATACGCGATTCCACTAGCCACGCCTTCAGCCCACGCTGCGCGCATGCGCGGTCGCTTCAAATACTTCGCCACACGCATAACACTAAATTTTGCTGTCACTTGGCCACTGGGGTGTGCCCATAGAGTTTCATAATAGTGTACTAAGGGGAAAGCTGGCGCTTGCGTCTATTAGAGCTGCAACGCATGACGCTTCAGCTAGTGTGGAATGATAGGCACGTATAGCGCGTGCATATGCCAAGCTTCGTTGTTTCGGCTCCGTGTGGCTCCATGTGGCCGGCAGCCGCTTTGTCACAAGACAAATTTCAGCAAAATTTCAGCAGTCCCATTTCACCGCCTAGACCCTTTTAGGCTGACCAATTCGAACCAGCTCGCGAGTTTCACATGGGACTGTTCTTGTACCCGAAACAAAAGCCAAAACACGACGACAAACAAAGCCACAAGTGCGTTCGAAGCCGCAAGCGCGAAGACAGTGCAAATCCATGTGCTACCCATCATTCCCATGGTGGCTGAATGATCGCACGCCAGCTCCACAGTTCCCTCTAGTAAATATTGTAGGAAACTCTATTGGTGTTCCCACTCAAACAACACGTCAGTGTCCGTCTCACCACAAGAAACTTGTTTAGCTACAGCGCAATGTCCGCGCATCTTCCACATCATGGACCTGTGTTGTCATCCTGCAATTAAGCTTTACAGTCCTGTTACTGTTGCGTCCTGACGACTTCTACTTCATTGGCTGTATATTTTGAACAGTGGATAGTGATCAAAGTAATTAATTCTTCGTCACCTATATCAGTGGTTGGACGATGCCCTCTCCTCGAAAGTCTTCAGATCAAACCTTTACTTGCAGTAGAAGTATACAGATGGAGGACATGTGACCCGTGAGGTCTGATACATGGTCTCTGAGATGCGCTCGGTCTCTGAGATGCGCACGAAACACACATTTAAGGGGCCCTGCAACACTTTTTCATCGTGGTCAGAAAACTCTGCCGATCGGTCGAGGCTGCCGAGAACACGCGCGCCAAACATTATAGTGCAGCACGCGTCCTGGAATTTACAATTAATTCTCAAAGTACGCTAGGAATCGTTCCCTCTTCTTTGTACAAATGATACCGTATGCTGACCGCGCCATATACCCAAATTGACGACCATTGGATGATTTGAGCATCATGAACTGCATAGTTACCGAGGGCGCCGTGGAAGGCCGCCACGTGCCTGCGCGCGCGCTCGCAGTCACACTGAAAGTTAGCCTCGCCTTTCAAGAAAAAAAAAAGGAAAAAAAGAAGCAGCTAAGTTGCAGTACGACACGCAGGTGTTGTCCTCAAAAATAAGCCTCTTTCTGACGAAAGCGTCTCAGAAGGTGATTAGTGGGTGTACAGTCGCCCAAATCTTTAACTATCCCGCGCAGCGGCGACTTTTCTGTGTGTCAGCGCCCCGTGATGGAACGAAGTGCCGAAAAATTGTTTCGTGGGCATGTGGTATGTGGGCATGCACTTACCCTCACCATTTTTGTAACTTAATTCAGTCATACGGCGAAGATACACAGAAAAGATCGCCGCTCGCGAAAGATAGCTAAAGATTTGGGCGACTGTACGTGGACAGCTGGCCTTATGTAAGGCGCGCAGCTCAAGCATTTTTCACACACTTCATAGCTCCTCAGTCGCTTGAGTCACCCGGCCACTAAGCACTAATCGGGCAAGTGAAGCGTGAGTCCATCCTTGCAGGCAACAACCTGGACTCATATCAACTCCACCGGAGTGCGTGTGTGTGTAGCTTTTATCCCGTTGTAGCTTCGGCCTTCGGCGGCACTTTTATTAAGCTTTATTATATTCGGTCTTATTGCACTACATGCACAGGCACACTCCTCCCATCGCCCTGCCATCGATGACAATCAACCGGAGGAAGAAACTGTGACAGTGGCTCTGGTGACATCTAGACGTATTTGGGAAGCTTATATCTTAGCGCATGCAAATACGCATGTCACCGACGCACCTTAGAAGGCCCCAGATCTGTACATTCACCATCGCCGAGTTTTTCGCGTACGACGACAAAATTTTCCAGTTATAAAGCTTCGCTGAAAACAAGTACGCAGCTTGCTCTAGCGGTACAAGGGTGGAACCATCTGCGGAACTATAGTGTTCGACGTAGCTAAATTTTCCTATTAATGCCAGGCTTTTGCTAGAGATGCCAAGTTTTAGTTAATAGTGCTAAGTATGGCTAGACTTGGCTAGACTTGGCCAGACAGGTCACGTGTGTACCTGTTACGTTATGTTATGATTTTAGTTACGTGACATGTTAGCGGGTTTTTGGCGGGAACATGCCACGTGACTACCTACTACACCACGCTGTGGCATTTTAGTCACGTGACTAAATGTTACATGGTTTTTAGGAGCGAAACTCCTTAGGCTCTCTCTATGTCCGTTGACGCCGTCGTCGTAGCTTGCCGTCGGACCGAAACACAGGTGTTACATATGCCGTGCATAGAGCGTTCATAGCGCGCATATCGGTTTAAAATAGACCGTACTCTGTCCGTGCATCTGTCTGTCCGTCCGCCTGTCCGCGCGTGCGTCCGTCCATCCATGGACGGACGGACAGATGGATCTCATAAACATTCTTTATATCGTTTAACATATCGTCAATGGAGCTTCGCTCCATCCACAGCATTCACTTCGTGGATCTGCTGCAATTTTTTGTTATCTTCGCTTAAAAGATGTCATGCGGCTGTTAGGTATCTTAACTATAATTGCCTGGTGTAACGCCGACCGAAAATTCTGATTAGATACGTAAAAGAAAAATCGCAGCACAGCCAGAGAAACAACGGTGGCAGATAGCTTAAGTTAGCAGAGCCTAAACATATTCGGCTCCGTCGACATTTCCATTGCAGTACTTTGGGGCAGCAGTTCTCGAAAATGTTCACATTTCCCTTAAGCACACCCACCAATGACAAGCAAACGAATTTGGTGGTTACTCGGGGCGTTTCAGCTGACTTGCGCAAAGTATACTTTTCGATTTCGCGCACGCTAATGAAAAGCTGGAAAGAAAAAAATAAACGGGACAACTACCTTAGCATAGATTAAATAATTGACGTGTCGGAACAAACGTTACAACTTCTCTACTCAATATTTCTCGTTAGATCTGCTATCTTAATGGTTAAATAAGCAATATTTTTTAATTACCCAGCTTATCGGATTGGCAGTTAGCATACATGGACTATTCGGACGTTTCAAAACAAGTGCTACAAATTTTGTGTGGAAGATTTTAGTCACGTGGTGTAGTGACGTGATGTTACGTGATTCTAGTCATGTTACTAGTTACGTGATATTCCGTGACATTTATTAATGATAACTAACGGGGTTTTTTTCTAACAAATAAAAAACGAGCCCTGGAAATTATCACTTCTTTCCTTGTGACATTTAGTCACATGAGTCTTGTTGCGTGGTTTTTAGTCACGTGACTAGTTCTTACGTGATGTCGTGTCATTTAGGTTACGTGACTGGGTGTTACGTGATGTTCATTTCATTCATTCATTCATTCATTCATTCATTCATTCATTCACATTTCACCTACATCGCCATAAGGCATTGCGTAGGAGGAGGCGGAAATGGGTCATAACTAGGGCTCCGCATTTTCGGAGTTTATCTTTCTTGAAATTCAGAGGGTGTTTTTTCGGAGGTTATTATTTTTTTTTTTTGAGAAAATTCCGCGTTTATCAGAGTTTAGTTCTCGTAAATCTCCAATTCTCCGAAATTCGACATTTAACTTTGCATTATAACTCGGTGCAATGTCTTCTTATTAATCTTATTTCTAATGAAAATGCGTTGCATTGTTGCTGATAGTCCTGCTTTTCCATCCTTTCATTTTTTTTTTTCACATCCTGTTCATTTACCCTGTTGATAAGGCTATTAATGTGCACTGCTGTAAACTCGCCAAAGTGTACTTTCGGGCGGCGGCAGGAGCTGGCTCTCTCTCAGCTTTTTTCTCCCAGCCTCCCTCATCTTCTCGATGAAAAAAATCACGCCATATCCACAAAGTGAATGATGATGAATGGGCGAAGCTCCAGGGGTAATCTGGTAAACCGTCAATCCCCGTAAATTTTGCCCACTCGGTCATCATACAAAGACCTGACACAAAAACGCGGGGGTGTGGTGTGATTATACATAAAGTATATACACAATGTTTCATTATTTACATATTGATAAAGTATATACACAATGTTTTATTATTTACATATGAGGTAGATGATTTTGTTCCAGAGTTCTACGGACCACAAGGAGGGGGTTCCCCTGATTTTGTTAAGTCACATATATGACGTTAAGCTCAGGGGAACGTTTGTTGTCGGAGTTGCTGTTTTGCCTTTCGAGGGCGAGAGCGCGTTTTCATCCATGTCAGAAAGAGAATGTGTGGTCTGGAACGCGCTTATTCTTCATGGTCATCAGCGTCATCGTCATCGTTATCACGTGTAGTGGGTACATTCCACTATACGGTGGCTACGACGCGACGCCGGACTAGCCTATGCCCTAAGGAGCTTCGCCCCTAAAACACTAATATTAAGGCGAAAGCCTTTAATGGCTCATACTCGCGGCGTCCGTCAGTCTGTCCGTCCGTACATGCCCTGGAACGGTGCGAGCTGTGGCCTCTAACCCCCCACACTCTCTCAGCAATCACGTGATGGCACAGCGGCGCGCGCGGCAGCGCTCCTTCGTCAGTTGTCAGGCTTTCGCCGAACACACTTTGGAATGTTCAAAGTGTGCTTCAATTCTTTTTTATTCTCGATACTCCGAAATCTTAGATAAAATGATATCTGAACAGGAATACATGTGAACACACTAAGTGTATTTCAGATGTCTGGAATGTTTGAAAGCGCAAACTCATATGCATACAGGCACAAATACTTGGATACGAAACACCTGCGTTTGTTCGTATTACAGCCTTCAAGCTTGTTGTCGTAGACGCAAGCATACTTTACGAGCTTTAAGAGGACATACTTTTGAGCCAGTTGGTTTGTTACGTTCAATGAATCCATAGCACTCATAAGACAAGCACCACGCGCACGTCCTGTCCTCTTTATGTGGTCCCTGGTTATCATCGTTATGGCTTGATTTACGAGCTTGCTGTCGATAATGGAGGTGCGCTCCTTTTTATTGATGATTGTCAGCTTTGAAAATGGCCTTTGAACGTTGAAAATGCCCTTTTAAAATCGGGGCTTATCGGATTAATCCGAATTGTCAAAAATTTTACGGTGAGCGTTTATCGGATTTTTTTGGATTTATCCGAAAACACAGAACCCTAGTCATGTAACAATGTTACGTGATTTTTAGTCATATGACTAGTTGTTACGTGATGTTATGTGGTTATAGTCACGTGACTAGTTATTTCATGATGTTACGTGATTTTCAGTCACGTAAGAGTCTCGCCTTGTTCCTTTGGTGTCTTGTTGTTCCTTTGGTGTCATTTTTTTTTGCCCTTTTTGTCTGGAAAATTTCGTTTAAGAAGCGCTTGATGTACATGATTAAGTTTCTGAACGGGTTGTCGCATTTCTTGTAAGCCAATGTTTTCTGCGGAATATTTGTTCGCGAATTCACCGCAGGCGAGAACACCTTCGGAGGTTTGGGGAAATGGCAGCTATTGCGCGTTCTAGGATACTCTGTATGTGCACTTCTACCGCAACTCTATGTAGGCTTACGATGAGTCGGCAATACTCATACGTAAGCTGACTACTATCCTGCTATGGAGCACTCGGTGTGCTCAACTGTCTCAATTGTGTTTAAACAAACAGCGACTTAACGCATACGAGTCCGTTTATAGTCATCCCCCCTACTGGAATGACTACATTGTCCCACTTTTTCTAACAGCGAAGCTCTGTACGCTAGCCGTAGTTTGTGCGGCCTTTCAGAAAACTATCGTCATGCGCCACAGAAATTCATAAAATCCCACTGCTCACCACTTTTCCAATAAAAAACCGCCAGGCCTGCGCGGAACGCGCAGCACAGTCACAGCGAAAGCTGGAAGAGCGGCCTTTCTAGAGCCTTTTTTAAACACTCTTGGGGCAACTACTACAAGCAAACTTGCATGACACCCACTACGCCATAAATCATCATAATTTTTGTGTAGTGGGCAAGCGTCTGCTATGCCATTATTCGTCATTCTTCAGAAAAGCGCGGTACCCGCTACACTCTTGAAACGCATTATGTGCACTTTGTTGATGCTGTGGCTGACGACGATGAAGAATTATGCCGGAGGCTTTTGTAATGGGTTGGAGCATTGAACGACCCACTCGTTACGCAATTCGCATTGCGTGACGCCTGGTTGTTACTTTACTGTTCTAAAGCGCTTTACAACACATGTTAACGCGATTCCTTGCCCAACATGAAGCCTGCATAGGGTGAGTTTGCAAAGCTGCAGTTACAAGCACCGGCGTAGCTCATTGGTAGAGTGCTGGGCTGCCACGCAATGGGCCCGGGTTCCATTCCCATCTGGCATAGGTATTTTTTACAGCGAAAGCTGTTACTAGATCACAAGGGCCGTTTTTGCGCCGTAGTTGTCCGCCGCCGCCGCCGGTGTCCGTAACCACTATCGCACGAAATAAGAAAGAAACTAAATAAATAAAAAATAGGGGCACTCTTAAGCTTCGCCGTTAAGCGTTGAACGCGATAGCGATATCCTGTCCCTAGTGCGTACTTCAATCACTTAGTGCATACTATGTAATGGGTAGCATGCTTTAAACCACGAGCAGTTATGAGGGGGGAATGTTTTCGAACTTCCTATGCACCCACTACGTGGTGTTAAGGGAATACGCGCAGTAATGTGTGTGTCTTTTGTAATGGGTGGCCGGCTTTGAACCACGGTGCCATTATGATAGTCACATCTTCTGACGCCCGATGGCAATGTACCCTTGTACCACGCAATATTACTGCGATATTACATGTTGTATTGTGACGCCTGTATACAGGACGCGTGTGTTTGTGAAGCATGAGAGTTATTTTCACTGCATTTCCAAGCAGAGGAAGTTATTTTAAGAATAATTTCAAGCGTGGCTGTGTGGTAGAACACCTGCTTGCCACGCAGACGGCCTGGGTTCGATCCTCACTCGGACCCGGACATTTTTATTATTTATTTTATTTGCATCTTTCTCGATTTTTCGGTCACGGACAAGATGATGATTTTTCGCTCACAACCAGCGACGCCGCCGCCGACGCCGGAATTTCTGCGAAACGAGCTCTTTAACGCTATCGCGTTGAAATACGTCGGACGGAATGGGAATCGAACCAGGGCTCTCTGCGTGGCAGCCCAGTACTCCACCACTGAGCTACGCCGGCGCTTGAAACTGCTTTGCTAACTGACCCTATGCAGGCTTCATGTCGGGTAAGGAATCGCGTTAACGTGTGTAATAAAGTGCTTCAGAACACTAAAATAACAACCAGGTGTTACACAATGCGAATCGCGTAACCAGGGCCGTACCCAGAAATTTTTTTCGGGAAGGGGGGGGGGGGGGGGGGCACCTGTTGAAAACTTCGAAAACCACCTATTTTTAATATTTATTCGCGGTAAAACACCCCCCTTCATCCGAATTTCGGGGGGGGGGGGGTCTAGCCCCCCCCCCCCTGGCTACAGACCTGCGCGTAACGATTGGGTCGTTCAATGCTCCAACCCATTACAAAAGCCTCAGGCATAATTTTTCATCGTCGTCAGCCAAAGCATCAACAAAGTGCACATAATGCGTTACAAGTGTGTAGCGGGTAGCGCGCTTTTCCGAAGAATGACGAATAATAACACAGTGGACGCTTCCCCACTACACAAAAATTATGATTTATGGCGTAGTGGGTACCATGCAAGTGTTCTTGTAGTAGTTGTCCCAAGAGTGTTTAAAAAGGCTTTGGAAAGGCCGCTTTTCCAGCTTTCGCTGTGACTGCTGCGCGTTCCGCGCAGGCCTGGCGGGTTTTTTTTTTTATTTATTTAGATTTGTTTTTCTCATTTCGCGCGATAGTCGTTACGGACACCGGCGGCGGCGGCGGCGGCGGCGGCGGACAACCACGGCGCAAAAACGGCCCTTGTGATCTCATAACAGCTCTCGCTATAAAATGAAGAAGGGAACAGTTAGCCCAACAACTAATGGCTGCGAAGGGACGGCAGCGAGCCGAAGACCCCAGTGTATACATGCAACTACAACGAAAGAATACTATAGAGCAGGGGTCTCAAACTCACCTCAGCCAGCGGGCCGCAGTCACGCAATTTAGTCCCGCATGGGCCGGGTCAATGCAGGAGGTAGGAGCGGGGGGGGGGGGGGGGGGGGAGGGGTGTACAATTTGCCTGAAAACACTGCTATTTGAAGGAAAACTTTCCCATATCTCCTATACAGGTCATTTCTGAACGCAATTTGGTGCCAGGATTCCAAAAACAAATGTCCATACCGATCTCCAAAATTACTCAAATCTGGACGCCGATTGTAAAATAAATACAACTTTTGTTTCACGGTTATGTTTCAAAACAAGGTGAACTCAAGGGATGCGCCTCACGGAGACAATGCCTTAGACCAGTGAGGTCTGTAGCTCGCGAACATACTTGATAAGAAATTTTAAAAAAAATGGGGGGCGAAGACAGTCAAGGTCATGAGGGCCGCGGGCCGCAACCGAGAGCCTCGCGGGCCGCATGCGGCCCGCGGGCCGCGTGTTTGAGACCCCTGCTATAGAGAATGGGAGAAACAGCGAGAAGACCCTGAAGCAATGGGAGGCGTACGCCAACGACGACGTGCCCCTAGATCTATGGGAGGTTCGAACGCTTGATTTCAGCGCAACTTTCTGTCTGTGGAGTTTGGACATCCGTCTCGTGTCTGTGACTCTCTGTTGTTTAACTTGAACCTCTCTGAACTGAGTATCAACGTAGAAACAATATAGCATCACCTATATAGCTAACACCTAGCAACGACCTATAGAAGCAACCTAGAAACAACCAACATCACCTATCTGGGGCCTAGAAACAATTTAGAAGCAATCAGGGTTAGCCTTCAGAATCGTCCACTTTCGCTGTTTCAAGCCTTGCGCGGCTTAGTGCGAGTTTCACCTAATTTTTTTACGACGAAGCTGCCTATATGTCTGGGCTTTGTCGGAACGCGCCTGCAGAGAAAGGGATGTTTAGAACAACAATTTTCGGCGCCCCTCGCCCCCTGGCCACCGCCAATGCCACAAGTGTCCCGATACTCGGCGGCGGCAATTCCAAATGATCACTGTGTCTCTTTGTTTCGTGACGTAGCGATAGCGCTAGCGGTGTTATCAGCAAAGTTGCGCTTTGGACTCGATATTGGACGGACGCGTGTAGTTCATTCGAATGAAGAATAGCGGCAATCGAAGGAGCGCCAACGCATACTGAAGCGCGGATGGCACATGGGCACAGACGAGCTGTCTCTCCTTCGTGCCTCCGAGCTAGCAGACCAACGCCGGCTCACCCAGCGCGCAATGGAGGCTGTGGTATCCCATGTGATCCCCGCCGACCTACTCTAAGTCAGCGCCACCAGTCTTCGTACTGGTCCCCTCTTTTGGGGGGGGTAATAAAGGGACCACCACCACATAACAGCAACGCAGCACATACCGTTGATGTGACTACGCAAGTCGTGGCAAACAGACGCATGCTGGCTAAATGGAAAACTTTGAAAGTGCATACC
Organism: Rhipicephalus appendiculatus; assembly: GCA_030522465.1. Taxonomy (NCBI): domain Eukaryota; kingdom Metazoa; phylum Arthropoda; class Arachnida; order Ixodida; family Ixodidae; genus Rhipicephalus; species Rhipicephalus appendiculatus. Next base: position 12,721 of record JALIZH010000563.1, read on the forward strand.
GTAAAATCCCGAGCAAGCGCCCCTCCCCCCACCCTCCATTTTTCGGGAGACTTGAAGTATGGCCTGTATAGTTGAAAGTTGGCAGAGTTGGTGATGGTTCATGTTTACGTGTGAAGCAGCGCATGCAGACAAGGCACAAGAGTAACGAAACGACAGGACAACCGCTGCCTCCCCCCTTGCCTTCCCGACATTCTCACTGTTTCATTCAGTGTTTTTATTCGCCCGATGAGGACGAATAAAAACAGTGAATGCATGCACATTCAATCAAACATCTAATTAGAATTTTAATCAAGAATTTTGATCCGCGACCTAATAAGGGCCCCCCTCCACTTCTTGTCGGATTTTCCTTTACCGTAAGGGGGGTTGGACACTTGCTCGGGATTTTACGTTACACTAAATTCATTCTGGAGAGACATTTTATATTTAGTTGCAAGGTATGTGATTGGCTCCTGTATCATTACTCTCACTTTGAACAAGATCACCGGACTTTCCAGTGTGCCTTGAGGAGACTCGATGATCAGCCCTTTACTCCAGAAAAGATCTTGGGAGGTTGACATCACAGCACAGCTGCTCAGAAAGCCACACGAGCACTCCCGCAGTACTTGAAGGCAACAGCACTGAGCGACCACCTGTGAAACCCTGCACTCTGTGTGCGTTGTGAAACATGTATCTCTTTCTCTCTTTCTCTTTTACTCCCTATACCTCTCCCCATGTGTAGGGTAGCAAACTGGACTTAGTCTGGTTAACCTCCGTGCCTTTCCTATATTCCTTCTCTCTCTCTCTATTACGTGTCGCAACGAAACACGCTGCCTTCGACGCTTGCCGGAACCCTTGTGGCAACGCTAAGCGAGAGTGACATTTTGTCACTAACGTGCGATCAGTGAAAGTCAACAAATGATACAAGGGCAGTTGTAAAATCACAGGATTGCATACCAGACCAGTGAAACAACTATGTTACTTGGTTATTATGTATACGCAACACTTCCTCCTCTCCCCATCAACACCATTCATCACTCATTTTTGTTCCCTTTGCCTTTCCCCCCTGTGCAGAGTAGCAGGCTAGAGCACCCCAGCTCAGGCCGACCTATTTGCCTTCTAATAAATTATCTCTCTCTCTTTCTGGGTTGTGTGCTAAACCGCGTCGCGGGTTATCCAGCTTCACAGAGTAGAATCGCTCCTCAATTTCGTTAATTTTGTTTATTTCGTTGAATTTTTCGTTCAGTCTACGCACAAGGATGTATAGAAGTGTTACATATCGTCATGCAGCTTTCTGAACGACTACTACGAGACGACGGCGTCGAAAGACCGGCAGCTGACGCACTCTACGGCCGAGCAGGAGTACGAGAGTCGCACGGCCAGCCCCATCGACGCGTACAACACCATCAAGCGCCTGTCCGTCGACTGGAACGAGATCGTGCACCAGTTCCGGGAACCCGACTGGATTGGTGAGTATTTACTTTATTCGCAAGTGTAACTGCCACAAGGTCGCCAGTGCGCAAACACAAAGAATCGTCGCAGCTTTGCCGCAAGGCAGTGGCGTAGCCAGGGGGTGGCGCACTTGTGTCCCTGCCCTTCAAGTGATTTACTATTACTATGTCGCACCAACAAGGCCGAACATCAGCATTGGTCAAGCTTACAAAACGCTGGCGTAAGGGAATACGGCCGCTCCAGGGAGTGAAGTGGTTTTCGTGCTTTCTGTCGCCTCATCGCGAAGTAAGCGGTGAGAGCGGAGAATGTACAAAACTATAAGCTGTCTATTAACTTCTGTTGAGACTGCGCGAGCGACTGCTGCTTTTTGATCAAAGGTCGCAGATACCGCCTAAAATGAACAACTTTATCTGTTTTCCTCTATGTCTATAGCAATTGTATGGTCGCTCTAGTCGCATATGGGCCGCCGCCGTCTTGTTCCGAATGAAGTCCAAATCGCTAACACCGCCCCACGCGTCGTATGTCCTATGTGCGAGTTAAAGCGTGCGGGGGGCTGTTGACGGCTGCGCCGGCCGGCAGCCGCCCCCGCACGCAAGCAGAAATGAAACGCGACGGCTGTCTTCTTGGCGCGAAAGGCGCATGAAGGGATGCCGGAGGGAAGCTGCCTAGCTCCTGCATGAAAGGCGTACTTTGACCTACAGGGCGTGGTCGCGCGCGCCGTATCTTTAGAGAGAATCAGCAGACGGCTCGTACCTTTGTATGTGGCGCACGTATACATTTGTACGTATACGTTTGTAAGCACACAAGCCGTTCGTGACATGAAAGTATTCGGACTTTGCGCTAAAAGCAAAGACAGGTAGATTATTGTTAATGTTTCGTGGAACAAAATATACCTCCCATAAAGGCTGCAACTGTATTTGGAGTGTGTATAGCTGTCCGTCTAAACACGGCCGGCGTTGCCAGGAAACATAGACGCGCCCTCCTTAGACTACTGAGCTTATACCACGGCGGGTTAAAGAACCCACAAGCTTTCATCACTGTTGAAACAGGTGAACGCACCGGTGCCACAACGACCGCCGCCACAGCACTGCGGCATACAGGAAGGTGGGCGTGCCCCGTCACGTCCTTTACGACCTTCTAACGGCGCGAAACACGTTTCTCGATTGTGTTCACGACCCCATCGCCAGCGCTGCGCGTGGGTCTCGAACGTCGTTCAATTCACTCAATGGGCGACTCTGCTAGAGATTTATGTTCGATCACGCGCTATACACTCGCGTGAGGCTTGTGCATACAGTTGCATTGAAACGATGCGAATGTCCATTAAGCAACGCGCAGGAGGTGCGTATATCTTTCTATCCACTAATGAATAACTACGGCGTAACTCGGTAGATCTGGGACAGACAAGTGAGAAGCTCGGCCACCTTTCACAGTAATTTTTCTACGGCGTCACATTTGCCTCTGTATCGATAAACAATGACGGGAAAAATGCATTCGTCCCGTGATCGGAGGCCGAAGACAATCTGCACGCCTTAGATAACTCTCAGTGGCCACAGTATTCGCGTGGCCTCTATTTGGTGAGCGTACAATTTCCCGGCGTGTTTTAAAGTACAGGGTGTATATAAGCAATCCTCGTTCATTTAGGGCATGATATAGTGCAGATACAAAAATACGATCGAGTCAAATCGTTGCTCTTGCAGAGATCGAGAGGCTGATGCTGGAGGCCAACGACACGTTTCCACGCCAGAGCGACCTCCTGGACGCTGGGGAAGCACTCATACGAATCCAGAAGACGTACCGGCTCAACCTCACCGACATGGCCAGGGGCGTCATCATGGGCCACAAGGCAACAGCGCAACTGACTGGTACGCATGTCTCAACCTATTATTCTGCCTTAAAGAACCTCTCACCACCCAGCGTTCAAAGATGAGGGAGTTGTTCCCTCCTCGCCTTCGCTACCCTTCGCACAGGCTATGTATCCTCCTCGTCACTTATTTCTTGAAAGCACGTAAACAATGTCAGCACTAAGCACTCGAGCCTATCAGGATTTCGCGCTGCTCGGCTACACGCTGTTATCGCAGCTTGCGCAGCCGGAAACGCAGAAAATGAAGTGAAAACAGTTGATCGCGCACGATAGTAATGCGAGACAAGGAAGAACGGATGGGCGGCTGCCTGGCAAAGCAGTGCAGCAGACAATTCAGATCTGATATTTCGCCTATATGGACCAATTGAGAGCATGTATGCTATGTACGTCACGGAAATCACTGTCTGCGTCACGAAAGTGTGCAAGAAAGACGAGAAACGCCAGGAGAGAATAATGGGCTCGTTTTTTCTGTTTTGAGAAGCTGGTGAGGGGCCCTTTAAATAACCAGACATTTTTTTTTTATTGCGGCATAGACTTGCCCTTAAGGCATATATTGGGTATATATCTATTAGAAGTGTACCGTAAGACCGCTGTTGCGTATGAAGTGAAGGAGTGTCTTGTAGAATTTGTTATCATGTATACAGCGGTCATAGCGAAGGCCGGCTAGCAGGAGGTGATGGGAGCGTTCCGACTGCAGCCCTTGGCATGTCCATATAAGATGGTATATGCATCTGTTTGCATCGCTGGAACAGACCAGTATGGACACTTAGCAACCAGCGGTAAATGCGGTGAGTTCCACGTTCAGATGACAGCCGGCGTAAATGCCACCCCCTGCCTCCTAAGCACGATTTCATCCGCCCTTGCAAGGAGAAGGGGAGGAAGCAGACGCATGGTGGGATAAGTGCGCCTGTGTCCTGCTGGAGAAAATTTTTGCGGGCTCAAGGTGAGCTCATTGATTGACTTACCCCCGGTATTCTGAAACAAGTCTCGACTCGAAGTTAGTCCTTCACTTGACCGAGCTGAGCACAGCGCCTCTGCTCGAGTGAAAATGACGCCGCGCTTCTCAAGAATCGCTGCAGATTATTCACTGATACGCAGTGATTTGTTATGCCTAGAGACGGCGCTTCCATCGACTTTCTCAAGTCGAGGTGAAGCGTTGAGTGAAGAGACGTTCTAGAACACGGGGGTTAAGACAACACAGAGCTGGCTGCAGCTCAGCACGAAAGAAGTTTAGTGGCACCCTGACGAATGAATTAAGATTAAAGTTCCTGCAGTTTGGTTGGAGTCGAGCTCTTTTTTTCTTTCTTTTTATTATTTCATTTCGCTCTTTAAGGTGCGGGTTAGCCATTGTGTTTTTGTCGAGCGAGATTCTCACGGAGTGACGGAGCTTAGAAATACGTACGCATCTAACTAGGATTATTCTGCTACAGAGAATTATTTTCGTTCCTAATTTCGTGTACGTCTAGTGCGTGGTGCTGACACCGTAATTTAGATGCATTTTTATTCTCATTGGAAAGAGCACGTAACAAGATGACAAATATTATCGAGGGCTAAGGTGCCTGCACTACATGGGATGTTTATGCACAAAAAGAAATAAAAAAGATGACAAACGAAGAGGGGAGCGTAACACGCCTAAGCTACACTAAACATGTTATCATTGTATATAATCGAGTCGATTAGCTCCAGAACACTACAAACGATCATCTCCAACAGAGCAAGCCCTCGTTCATATCCTTTTGTTTGACCGGCTCACACTTCTTCAGCTGATGTCTGAATACTGCGCTCTGCAACTGGGATATCTGTCCAGGAGAAAAGGGACATAAGATTGGGGATAAAGGGGCCCCTAGACATCCTCTGAAATCAGAAAGAACGAGCGCCTTATCTTCTCCTGGCGTTTTCTTTCTTTTTTGGCTCTTCCAATTTGTGACGTCATCAGGCTGTTCACGTGACGTCATGAGGAAATAAGCTCTCGGTGGTCCATACACCGGGCATATCAGTTAACAAGTTTTTCTCATGCTCTGTTTTACCATGCAGTCGCACGCTCCCCTTTCTGCCTTGCCTCCTGCAAGATCAACTGATTAGTGTTTTCACTTCGTTTTGAACGTTTTCGACTGCGCAAGCGCGAGATGAAGTGGGTAAACTTAATAGCGGAATATTCTTAGGCTTATCGCTTAGTGCTTACAGCCCACGTGTGTTTTATGGAGAAATAAGTGTCGCGGAGGAGATAGCACCTGTAGTAAGGGTAATGAAGGCGAGAAAAGAGATAAGTGCGGCGTCGTAACTGTCTCTCAATGAGAGAGACAGTACGACGCCGCACTTATGTCTTCATTTTCTCTATTTCAAAAAATCAGTTCAAGAAACCACTGTCTCGTCTTTGAGCTCGGAGTGGTTTAGAAGCTTTTTTAAGCACAACAGTGGTTTTTATTATCTGTGTAAGTTGGTAGACACATACTCGCTTCTGCAATTCACTGTGGTAAGTATGTAGATATATTTCAAAGGACGTTACTGTCCTCCCCTATCACCTCCAATGCGCAGCACGAGACTGCCCCTCTACTTCGGCCAGCTACTGTACAGCAAGTCTGACTTCGAGCACGCCACCAAGTGGTTCGAAGGCACTCACGAGGCCTTCCTCAGCCTCGAGAAGCACCCGTCCATCACGCCAAGGACGGTGCACGCTTACCCCTCGCCAGCAGTCTCGAACAGGTAGCCTCATTTAACACGTGAACACGACTGTGCTTCAATCGCATTACCGCGCTAATCTCACGGTGGAAACTGCGTAACAAGTTGACATTGCATTGAAAATTCAGATGCACAGCCACATTCACAGATAAAAAAGAACGCCCCCATTTTTCATTGTACGCAGCTTTCGAAATGTTCCACTATTTTTTAAGGAGTGCTCGCCCGAATAAAAGCCAACACTCAAAGACGTTCGTTGCAGACGTAATGTTACAATTAGTAAAGAACAGGCAGTATTTTTGCTTTGATATGCACTGTCTACTTATTAAAGTCCATGTCAAACGATTACTGCAGTGTAAGCAAGGGTGGGAAAGGCGTAAACATTTTGTGAGTATTCAGTACGATTTCAAATGCTACCAATGTTTATGACATGCCCGCGCTGTTTTTTTTAATCTTGGAGCCTTGATGTAATAAACAACAGAAAGGTGACTTTCTTTTTACCACTATTTTATTTACACATTTATTGCAAAAAGCTTTCGTTTCTGTTCGACTGATTCTTTTTCCCAATTTAGCAAATCTTCGAGCTAATTTGTTCACCGTTGCTTGTTTATACTCCTCATGTTATAATAATAATAATAATAATAATAATAATAATAATAATAATAATACGACCACCGCGGCCGGGATTGAACCCGCGACTTTCTGGTCAGCAGTCCAGCACTGATTAGTGCTTTACCGCGGCGGACACCTCGTGCGATATCACATGCAGGGCATCCTTTCAGAGCTTCAATACAATTGCAACATTCGTTTAGTGGTTCAGTAAGGACTGGTCATCTTAGACGAAGCCGCGGGTTCGATACCGGCCGCGGCAGTCGCATTTCGATGGAGGCGAAATACTAGAGGATCGTGTATACTGTGCGATGTCAGTGCACGTTAAAGAACACCGGATGGTCGAAATTTCCGGAGCCCTCCACTACGGCGTCCCTCATAATCATATCGTAGTTGTGGGACGTAAAACCCCAGATATTATTATTATTATTATTATTATTATTATTATTATTATTATTATTATTATTATTATTATTATTATTATTATTATTATTATTATTATTATTATTATCTTAGACGATGCGTGAGCAAGAATTTATTTTTTTTTTGTGCATTTCTGCCCTCTTTACTCGCTTGTCCGGAATGCCACGCGTGTATCAACATTGGCGATGTATGTTTTACAGCGAACCTACATATGGCTCGGAAAAAATCAAAATTGTCCGTTCTACGTGCGCGAAAACTCCTAACGCGTGTATGCCACAGAAATTAGGCGAGCCGCACTATTCACTACTGGTCCGCTAAAAACAAGAAGGGAACACACGCGCGGAAAACGATAAATGAGATTTCTAAGCAGAGATGACCAATAATCGAGAAAGACTTTAGTAAAACGTCGGGATTAAGCCCGGTGATGATAATGGGTCGGCGCGATTCAGCTTCGTTGGATAACCGTCTGCGCAGTGTGCTTGAGCGGTAATTCCTAACTGTCCTTCCGCTGTGCTGACCCGAAAGATTATCCGCCTGGTCGACAATATTTGCGTTTATTTAAATTGTTGTTGGCGCTAACTAACCGTTCCTGACCTGCGCAACACTGAAAGAAAAGCATATCTTGTGACAGGTTGTTCCATGTGCCTTATTTCGGGTTTTAGATGAGAAGCATCTTATGGCGAGAAGCTTAATCCGGTGGTGGTGGTGGTGGTGTGCCGCGTGCCCACCCTTACTGCGCATGCGCAAACAGTTAAAGAAAAAATAAAAATAAAAACCTCCTCTCCCCCTCTCTCTCCTCTAGGCATCCCTCCCCACGGCAACCACACCCTCACTGCGCATGCGCCTCCTTTCCTCTCTCCCTGCCCACACTCCCCCCCTCTCCCATCCCTGCCCGCGGCGTCTAACTCCCCCCTGCGCATGCGCGTCCCCCTCTCTCTCCCTCTCCTACGCTCCCCCTCTCTCCTCTACGCATCCCTGCCCACGGCATTCACACTCCCACTGCGCATGCGTGTCACCCCCTCTCTCTCCTCTCCTCCGCTTCCCCCTCTTCCTCGCTCCTCGCGTCGCCGACGCAGGCAGCGTCTGCTAGCGAGTTTCTTGGTTGAAAAAAACCGACTGCTCGCGCTGCACAACCGTTCACTGGCCCATCCCGTATATATGGCAATGGATCTTGACCTCAAGGTGGGTGCCGGTGGAAGATTTCTCCTGTGCGTTGTTGAACAATAAAAATTCGCAGCGTGCGCGTTAACTAAAAGCGGAGTGCGGGTCTCTGTGTCCAGTCGGAGTCTTCTGTCTCCTCATTGCCCATTAGCAGCGATTGGCATAACTTCCAGTAGGAAACACTGCTCCATCACTGCCTGCTTTGCGCCTCCCCAGTTTTTCTCTCCTGCGCAACGCTGCGATGAGAGCGCCAGCGTCCAAGCGCCGCCGCCAGTGTAAGCGTTAGCGCCCGCTGCTTCACATCTACACATGGTTCCCTTTAGCGGGAGATGGTGTAATTTTTATTTTCTGGCAACAGAGTTGTGAAACACAAAAGAACGTTTTATCTAAAACTGTATCAGTAAAG
>JALIZH010000566.1:0-11348 GCA_030522465.1 Rhipicephalus appendiculatus
GGGAGGCATTCCGTGAGCGTGGTCCACATAGGCGCCAATGAGACTAAAGTTATTTTGGTGCATTTAGTGGGAGCAACGACACTCACCTTTCGTTTACGTTAAAAAGAAAGACGAAAAAATAAGCATTATTACCAAGCCTCTGATCAAATACTATTTCTATGCCAAAGATCTCCATTGCCCCTCTCTTGAGCCGGCCCGATTCCATTTTTTTCCCTGCGTGCTTGGCAGTTTCACTACGCCACAATTCTTTTCCGTCGTTGGCTGCGCATGTCCGTTCCTTGGTACCAGCTGCCTCAATATGGTATACCACCGATTGTCTTTCTCACGCGTTACATGGCCCGTCCAGCTACACTTTGTCATATTGATTGGAACTATAGATGGTCAGCGAACCCTGTTTGCTATCTACGGTGTACTAAAACTTTGCGAATACTACATGAGTTTTGACGGATGTATGCCTGGCATGAACTGACATTGAGTGTTAATGCGGGCTTGTTGGTACATACTGATCTTCAGAAAAACAGCGCTAAGGTGGAACTTAGATCGAAGCGAGCAAATGAAAGGAAAATGATAGATGTAAGCTTAAGAGACAGGAAAAGAGCAGAGTGGGTCAGGGAACAAACGGGGTTAAGGATATCATAGTTGAAATGAAGAAGAAGAAATGGACATGGATAGGGCTCGTAGCGCGTAAGAAGGATAACTGATGTTTATTGAGGGTAACTGACTGGATTCGAAGACAAGGCAAGGGGGGGAGACAGAAAGTTAGGTGGGCAGATGAGATTAAGCAGTTTGCGGGTAATATGTGGAAGCAGCAAGCACAGGACCGGGTTGATCGGTGGAACATGGGAGAAGCTTTTGCCCTGCAGTGGGGGGTAGTCCGGCTGATGAAGGTGAGAGAGAAGCAAACCAAGGCAGCGCCTGGTCTTGTCGCTTCTTTCTATGTCCCGTCTTGGCGCTCTTTTTCCGAGGATCAGTATGCCTGGAATACGGAGGCTGCAAGAAGTAGACAAAATATAATTTGTGTGGGATCTGCGCGCACCAGATAACGACACGTGCTGCGCAGTGGGTGTGCGCGCTGCCCACATGCCGGGTACAAAAGCGACAGCGGATACGCTGCGCAGGGAATGCGAGCGATTGTGCGCGCGGTGTATGCCCGGTGTGGCGTCCCATGATGGCAGGAGTGGTCGCTGCGAGCCCAGTTGTTATAATCGCGCGCTTAACCTTTTCAAGTTCCTAGTGTCAAAAAATGTTATTATTGCGATAGCAATTATATGGACAGTCTCGACGGGTTTTTGCCGTCGCCGTCACCGGCGCTGCCGCCGTCATTTCGCGTATAAAATCCAAATTGATAGATCCCCCAGCGCATCGTACGTTCCATCCGCGGGTAACAGCTCGGGAGCGGGGGCGACAAACGCGGCTGAAGCGGACATCAAAGCGAATCGGCCCATCTCCGTTGCTCCGAGGCGTATGCGATATGATCCCCCCCGCCTGTTCGACCAGCCGGGGAATGCTCAAGAAGAGAGGAAATGCCCCGCGCGTCTTTAACAAGCGCGGAAAGACGCAATGGGGGGGGGGGGTCCCTTATGCAGCCACTGCGACCTTTGGTTTTACGAGCGCGGTCGTCGCTGGCGCACGCGTTATCTCGCAATCTCAGCAGCCGACAGCGGGCGGCGAACAGTGTCCCTGGAGCGGCCGTATGCTCTTAAACAAGCATTTTGTAGAGTTGTGTGAGATCGGATCCAAAAGAGTTAGCTGCCAGCCTCAGTTCGAATAACATTAGAATTTGTTGCTATCGCATTCATTGCTTCACCCTTGCTGTGAAACTGTGACTTTTTTTTCTGAGATTCTTCGTCAGCGCCTGTCTCCCGCCTTTGTTCAGACGGCCGGAACCCCGCACTTGTTAAGAGAACCGTTATATATGCGTTAAACTAATTGTGTTTTCTGACATATCTGACGTCATGCATCAGTAATTTTGTTTCAAATCGCAAAATACTTCTGAATACAGCTCAGCCATGCTCTAGATGTCACTCTTTCGTATATGTTGTGTCCTTTCGAAAAGTCAGCTTTAAGTGCACATTCAAGCGTAGGCGTTACCACTTTGGCTAAATATGCTATTGGCAGTTTTTGAAAGCTAGACGAACAAGAAAGCCTCCTAGGATTTCTTATTTTCTTTTTATTGAGGTTAGTCGACTAAACTAGAGAAGTGTAGCACATAAATCTTTGTTGATGCCTTAGACCCGAGGCTTTATGGGACTAGCTATTAAATGCGAAGCATTTCCTTAGCGAACTTCGGCGACTTTGAGCGTATCTATCTAGCTATCTATCTATCTAGCTATCTATCTAGCCGCCAACGACTTTGTGCTCTCCCGGCCGTATCGTTAATGGGATTTATACCAAATTTGGTATGGCACAACATGACTCTATGACGAACGTAAATAGCTGGTCATATCATGAAAATCATGACTAACTTGTCATGAAAAGTATGATTTAGATGCCACGCTCATGGTGCGCTCGCGGCCGTTTCGTTAGCTTGCTATACACCAAATTTGGGATTGAGTGACGTGACTGCATAACGAACATAAATGACAGGAGGTAATATGCAAATAATGACTTGTCATGTACGACATGACTTGCATGCCACGCTCATGGCGCGCTCGCGGCCGTTTCGTTAGCTTGATATACACCAAATTTGGTATTGAGTGACGTGACTGTATGACGAACATAAATGACAGGTGGTAATATGGAAATCATGACGTATGTGACGACATGACTTGCATTCGCTCATGGCGCGCTCGCGGATCGTTTCGTTAGCTTGATATACACCAAATTTGGGATTGAGGGACGTGACTGTATGACGAACACAAATGACAAGTGGTAATATGAAAATCATGACTTGTCATGTGTGACATGACTTGCATGCCACGCTCATGGCGCGCTCGCAGGCCGTTTCGTTAGCTTGATATACACCAAACTTGGTATTGAGTGACGTGACTGTCTGACGAACATAAATGACAAGTGGTAATATGGAAATCATGACATGTCATGAGCGACATGACTTGCATTCCACGCTCATGGCGCGCTCGCGGCCGTTTCGTTAGCTTGATATACACCAAATTTGGTATTGAGTGACATGACTTTATAACGAATATCAGTGACAGGTGGTAACATGAAAATGTTGGCATGCGTGTCATCTACAACGCCATTTACATGCCACGCTCATGGTGCGCTTGTGTCCAGTTCGCTAGCTTGATATACACCAAAATTGGTATTGCGCGACGTGACTGTATGACGAACATAAATGACAGGTCCTAACATGTCCAACATGACATGCAAATTATGTAAAACAGGATTTGCTCCTTCCTGGCTGCTTCGCATTACATCGATTCCCCCAGTGCGTGGGATCTGCCGGCTTTTTTCGGTTTACTTCATTACACACACACACACACACACACACACACACACACACACACACACACACACACACACGCACGCACACACGCACACACGCACACGCACGCACGCACGCACGCACACACACACACACGCACACACACACACACACACACACAGACACACACAGACACACACACTTCTAACTCCACCTCCGCCACATTAGGCTTACGCATGGGCATACGCATGAGCAGAGGAGGGCGGCGGTGTTGTGAAGGAACAACATGGTGTCCCTAATGAGTAGGCAGAGGGCATTATTTTACAAGTAACACAATAATGTCAATACAGTCAAGTTACAATTAAGACGATGAAAGTGTGAAAACTTTGTACGTTTGCGATTGGGCATCGCTCGCCGCGGATTTTCAGTCAAAATATCGAACAGCTTTGTATGAGCTATGTGACACTTTGCAGATGTCCCCCCTTCTAACAGTTGCTTTCAGCACCATGCTGTTATTATTAGCTGCCCGTGGACTCTACAATGAAGGCAATTCACAAACCTGAAGCTATCATTTTTACTTTGATATACATGTTCCACTGCAGGCAATTGGCGCCTTGTGGAAAGGATACCTTAACTGTTGCGGGCGCCATGGACGGTAAGGGCGACGATCACCGCATGCTATAATTCCCATAGCTAATTGCACCCCCCCCAATCAATAAATATAACTCCCTGGCAAGCGAATAAGAAGGCGACGAGAAAGAGGTCGATTACGCTATCGCGTTCTGTTCTTCAAGGAGAAACTCAATCGTTTTCAAAGGTTTGCCGTGGTAATATCTTCAACCTTAACTACATTTTGTACAAGTACTACAACTTGAAAAATTCAATCAGTATTAAAAAAGTCACAGTTTCACCGTAAGGGTGAAGCAATGAATGCGATAGCAAAAAATTGTAATGTACATACGAAGTGAGGCTGGCAGCTAACTCTTTTTGGATCCGATCTCACGCAACTCTAGAAAACGCTTGTTTAAGAGAATTCTCTTCGCGTTGAGAGCGCAGCACGTAGAAGGGTACGCCGGCCCGGCCGCCGAAGAGATGAGAAGGGGGAGATAAAGCGCGCGCCCGCGCCCGCGCTCATCTTTCGTAAAATCGAACGTCGCCCCCCCCCCCCCCGCCCGCTGTCGGCCGCCGAGAATGGGAGATAACGCGCGCCTCCGCTCGTAAAATCGAAGGTCGCTCGAGGGACCCCCCCCCTCGCGTCTTTTCACGCTCACGAACGACAGGGCGGGCCCGGTTATATATATACATATACATATACGGCAAATGACGCCGACGCCGACAGGCGAAAACCAGCCGCGAGTGTCCATATAATTGCTATCGCAATAAAAGGTGTTTCAAATTGACTAACATCACTCTGTGGCAGTTGTAGCTCGTACTCGTGATCATGATGTCATGTTGGCCGATCTCCTTGCTTTAGTGTTTTTTGTACCACTTCACTATGAATCAATCATTTCTATCCTTTAGCGACAACATTCCCCCACGAATGCAACTGCAACGTCGACACAAAATCCATCATCACAGTCTAATTCGCGTTCGAGTTCGACATCAACTGTGGCTAGCACGGGAAGCACGCCGTCGATGACATCCGCTCGAGGAGGCAATGCGACTACCACTACAACAAGCTCTATGTATGAATCCAGTAGTGAAAGTGGTGAGTAACGTGGACTGCTTGCCCATTGCGTTCATGATTGTTTAGAAACATTTTAGATGTCATATCCTCAGTGGCGCGTAAGTGATGTTATGGTGTAAGCTGGGCTAACATCCTCTGATGGCAGCTGTGCGTAAAATGTAGAGTTTCGGGAAACTTCGACAACACTTTTATGTAAAGTTATGGAATATGTGTGCACACGCTGTCTGCTAGTGGTTGACCGTCATCCAACTGCATTGTGCGAGAACGCCGTGAGCGCTAGCCAGCGCAAGCGCGCACACGTCTTACTCCAACGGGATATGGCCAGGCGACCGATGACGCCTCCGAAAGCGTCGGCGCAAGCGAGCGCCGAACGAGATCAGAGTTAGGGATGGTAAAATCGATGAACGATTAATCGATTAATCGAATTAAAGGTGCACGGTTAATCGATTAATCGTAATCGATTTCCCCCTTTCGATTAATCGAATTAATCGATTAATACTCTTCGATTAATCGATTAAGACAACTGCCACCCCCAACCCCAATACCACCCCTTGGCCGTTGCGCTTGAGGCGAGGCGAGCGATGCCGAGACGCAGAAGTCGAGCGCACCTAATCTCTTTCACTACAGCGAGTGCAGCGCATATTTGTACGCTCGTAGAACGAGCCCAAAGCCGTCCGCGGCCCTACCCCATGGAGGCAGAAATGAACTCGCCCTGGTCTCCGTCGCCTGCGGCGTCCACCTCCAAGCTCTCCCCAAGGCTTCAAGCACGGGCGGGAGGCGGCCCCACCCCGACGAGGCGGAAATGCACTTGCCCGCTTCTCTCCGCTCACAGCTTACGGCATTCACCTCCTCTCGCCCCACTTTCTTCTATCGTGCGCTGGTAAACCGTCGGAAAAGTACACGTGGTACTTACTGGCTATATTGCGTTATTATTACATTCTGGTGTGTATGTTGCTTCCTTTGTCATGCCGGAATGGCGAGCAATCGCAAGGGGAGCACGGTGTGAACGTTGTTCACAGAAGATTCCAAAACGACGAATGCGATGTGTGATAAAGGTGGTAAGCAGTACTCGAAGCCAGCGACGGAAACTCTTAAAATATCAGCTGCTTCATGCCAACTTTATTAATGTGCCAAGAGTCATCTTCCAAAGAAAAATGGTCATGACTAAACTTACAATGTTGAGGAACCCCGTTCCCGAAGGCACCAATCCGCCTCTTCAGGTAAGTTATCAGTATCTCGCTACTTATCCAAGAGCCTTTGTGTAACTTATCTTGAAAATCAAGTCGCTCTTCAATTACACAAGCGATTCTTGTGTTTCAAAAGGAGGAACTATTGGTAATTCATATTCGTTCAAAAAAGCTTGGTCCCCCTCGCAGGACCCCTTCATGTGTCCCGGTGTTTTCTGCGCTATGGATTGATTAAATGAAAGCAGCAAGGCGGTGCGTCAACGCTCTACAGTGAAGTTTGTTTTCTGTACATTTAAGACGTGCGAGCGCATCGTCTAGTTGCTTGTTTTGCTTGTTTTTGCGGCTCCGCGCTGTTTCATTGTGTTTCATCGCACAAACTCCGCTCTCCTTGCCATTGATAAACTAGCGAGTTTCTCCGCCTGCTGTGTCTATGGCAACTTTTTGGGTATTTTGTTTAACTCTCAGATCCGCCATGGTGGTTCAGTGGTTACTGCGCTCGGCTGCTAACCCGAAGGTCGTGAAGTTCGAACCCGGTGCGGCGGTCGCATTTAGATGGAGGCGAAATGCAAGAGGCCCGCGTATACTGTGCGATGTCAGTGCACGTTAAAAAACACAAGATGGTCGAAATTTCCGGAGCCCTCCACTTCGGCGTCCCTCATAATCATATCGTGGTCTTGAAACATAAAACCCCACATACTATTATTATTTAATTCTCAGGGTATATTTTTTTCTTGTTTAACAGCACTATACAGTAGTCCAAGAAGTTCCGCATTGTAATAGGTGTTGTTGATTTCTTGGCTGGTTCGTATTGCCGTTATATTTTATTCCTTAACAAATAAAATATTATTGTTTACCAATGAATGAAGAGAAGATGGCGCCTGTACGCCCCGGCCTGCTACACTGCTCATGGGGAGCACCAGTGATGAAGTATGATGGTGGCAGAAAGAAGTGATCCATATATATATATATATATATATATATATATATATATATATATATATATATATATATTGATGATTGATTGTAAAGCTAGCATTCCTGCGATGCAGTTAGCCCAATTTACACCAGTTAGTCATTTCCGCAAACGGCTTGTTCAAGCGCAGTTTGGTTGCGCTAGTGACGCTTAAAAGGGAATTCATGACAACTCATTGATTTTTTCTCGACCCATTTTTTTTACGGCGCGACAGAAAGCTCACCCTTCGTATTGTTTGTAGCTGCAGTAGTTAATCCCAAAAGCACGTAGTTATTTTACAAACAGTATTTTTCGATCTGAAAGGCTGTAAACACACATGTACCTTTCCTCCCGCAACGCTGAGAATTGATAGCGATGCCGCCGGGCCTTCTCGCGATTTGTGAAAGCTGTCGTCGTTCTGCTTTCGCTGGAGTTCCTGTAACTATGCTTAACCACCTTTATTTTGAGCTTTTCAGCTATTTTTGAAAATAACAAGCTGTTACAATGAGACGACGTGACATTATACACCTTCCCTGTGTTTGTACCGCGTTGTGTGCGCCTGCGCCCAAGGTTGCCTGCGCCTGTGTTCTGGGTGGTTTGTACCGGCGTCGTTACTCTCTCGATACACGAGCCAAGCCAAGTCATCGAAAACGTCACTACGCATATGCACGGCCGCGGCGAGTAGCAGTGCGCGTCATTTCTGAGACGAAATGAAGGTAGAAAAACTATGTCGCTCCAAAATCTTAGCGACCTGGAAACTGCGTGCACGGTTGCATGAGCACGCTGAAAAGTTGCTCAAAACTCGCTGAAGAGCATGGGACCATTACGTCACGCGAAGGCAGCGCCACTTTAATGCATACTACTAACGCAGGCCTATATGTACATTTTTATGGAGTAATATCTCCAAATATAAAGAAACGAACAGTATTTCAATATCAACAAAAATATCGTCGACCGCGTACAGCAATCAACGCTCACGTGGCCAGGTACATCGGATCGTTCATGTTTTGCCACCAGAGGCGCCAAAGGTCATTTTTCACGACTTTCAATGAAGAAATAAAAATATAAATCCACCTCTCCCGAAAAAAAACAGGGTTGGTTTGAGTCAATGCAGCGGACAATCTTTCCATCAATGGAGTAATCTCATTTCATGTTCCGGGCAGTTGTCGGTCCCTTTAAATGTAGACTCGGCAACTATCGATCCTGACATAAACACGCATAATAGATAAATTCCAGCACGTGCAACTAGGACGTCGTCTCCACATGAAGCACAAAAATGTGCCGCCATTAGTTGAGCGAATATGCAGTGCAAGGAAGCGCACTCGCGGATTATGAAAATGGTCTAACAGACCCAGAAGAAGTGTGGCTTTCCGCTAACGCTTGCACCCTCACGTCAACCAGCCTAGAGGCCCCCCGTATTCTGCTGTGACGCGAAAGGAGGACAGTCGCGAAATACTATCATATGTTCTAATGCCTGACCGCGGAGCCCGAACGCTCACAGTTCGGGCTCCACGGTGGTCTATAGTGGTTGCGGTGCTTTACATCTGAACAGAAAGAAGGTCGCGGGAACGAATCCTGGCCGCGACGGCCGCTTTTTTGATGGAATTGAAAATGTCTGAGGCTCGCATACTTATATTTAGGTGCACGTCAAAGAACCCCAGGTGGTCGAAGTTGCCGGAGCCCTCCACTACGGCGTTCCTCATAATCATATCGTGCTTTGGGCTATGTAAAACACCAGATTATTATTATTGTGATATCAATTATATGGACACTCTCGGCTGATTTTTGCCGTCACCGTCATGTCCCGGATATGTATTTCTATGTATATAAAAGGCACAAAGACAAATAAATCAGAAGAAATAATCGCATTTCACACAGAAAATCCGGCAGATCCCACGCACTGTGGGAATCGATGTAATGCGAAGCAGCCAGAAAGGAGCAGATCATGCTTTACATAATTTGCATGTCATGTTTTACATGTTAGGACCTATCATTTATGTTCGTCATACAGTCACGTCGCGCAATACCAATTTTTGGTGTATATCCAGCTAGCGAACTGGACGCAAAGCGCACCATGAGCGTGGCATGTAAATGGCGTTGTAGATGACATGCATGCCAAGATTTTCATGTTACCACCTGCCACTTATGTTCATTATACAGTCATGTCACTCAATACCAAATATGGTGTATTTCAAGCTAACGAAACGGCTGCGAGCGCGCCATGAGCGTGGAATGCAAGTCATGTCGCTCATGACATGTCATGATTTCCATATTACCACTTGTCATTTATGTTCGTCATACAGTCATGTCGCTCAATACCAAATTTGGTGTATATCAAGTTAACGAAACGGCCGCGAGCACACCACGAGCGTGGCATGCAAGTCATGTCGCACATGACAAGTCATGATTTCCATATTACCAGTTGTCATTTATGTTCGTCTTACAGTCATGTCACTCAATACCAAATTTGGTGTATATCAAGCTAACGAAACGGCCGCGAGCGCGCCATGAGCGTAGAATGCAAGTCATGTCGCTCATGACTTGTAATGATTTCCATATTACCACTTGTCATTTATGTTCGTCATACAGTCATGTCACTCAATACCAAATTTGGTGTATATCAAGCTAACGAAACGGCCGCGAGCGCGCCATGAGCGTGGCATGTAAATCATGTTGTTCATGAAATGCACGTCATTATTTGCATATTACCACCTGTCATTTATGTTCGTCATACAGTCACGTCACTCAATCCCAAATTTGGTGTATATCAAGCTAACGAAACGGCCGCGAGCGCGCCATGAGCGTGGCATGTAAATCATACTTTTCATGACAAGTTAGTCATGATTTTCATGATATGACCAGCCATTTATGTTCGTCATACGGTCATGTTATGCCATACCAAATTTGATATAAATCCCAATAACGATACGACCAGGAGAGCACAAAGTCGTAGGCGGCTAGATAGATAGATAGATAGATAGATAGATAGATAGATAGATAGATAGATAGATAGATAGATAGATAGATAGATAGATAGATAGATAGATAGATAGATAGATAGATAGATAGATAGATAGATAGATAGATAGATACGCTCAAACTCGCCGAAGTTCGCTGAGAAATGCTTCGCATTTAAAAAATTCCAAAGTACCGGCCCGGGGATTCGAACCAGCGACCCCTCGCTCTGCAGCCCCCTGTGCCAGTGGCGCAGCCAGGGGTTGGCACACCGGGCACGTGCCCCCCCACCCCCGAAATTTCTTTTTTCGTCATGGCATACACAGCGAAAAATGACCATTTCAAGGAGGTGCCACCCCCGAAATCAAGAAGGTACCCCCCGCCCCGAAAAAATTTCTGGCTACGCCCCTGCGCTGTGCTAGCCAATACAGCACGCGCCACGCTTGTGCCGGCGGCATAACGGCGAGCTATTCATACGCACCATCTACCGCTCGCCGTACGTAGATCTCGGAACAGCTTTGTTTTCTATCACGGAGCGCTTTTACATTTTCTTTCAAATTGAAAACTGCCCTTGAGACGTGCACGAAAAAGTGGCCCCCTTCTGTGCTAGATACCGTCCCAAAGATACCGTCCCAAAGTGCGAGCCTCTTATTTACTTCCTCTTCCTCCTTATCTCTGCTTTGCCTATCGCGGGACTTTCCTAACCCTCGGCCTCGCCGCATGTTTTCGGTGCGTCTTTTTCGACCAGTGTGGCCGCCGAAAACGCCTCCGATTTCGGTGCGCTCGGGTAGGCAGGCTTCGAGGAAATGCGACCTGCTGAGGAATCGCCCATCGTTGATGGCCACATATCCTTCAATCCGTGACATCACCCAAAGACGACGGTTCCCCTGTGTCCATTGGGCGAAAGTGCGAATTTTCACGAAGGCGCAAATGTGCACATGTGATCACTTAGCGCGTCTGATAGAAAGACTTCCATCGAGATCAAACACAAACAATGCTTCTGAAACAGTGAGATACCCTTTTTAAAGCACCCATTAAAAATGTCGATTAATCGATTAAAACATCACAACGAAAGCAATTAATCGATTAAAGTCTAAATCGACGAACGATTAACGATTAATCGATTAAAAATTTTTAATCGGCCATCCCTAATCAGAGTACCGGAGAAAGGAGAGGAGGGCG